>ML793294.1:56269-70484 GCA_009831015.1 Picea engelmannii | reverse complement strand
CAAGGTAGTAAAAACATCCTGTCATATAACTTAACGCATCATAATGAAGGAAAAAGTTTTATCATCATAAAAATCCAGATCACTTGCGAGCAAGTGTCCTCAAAGAATAAGTTTGGTAAGTGCGCCAGAGCGGGATGTTACACTGCGCGATAAGTTCTAGGGACCAACACATATCACAAGAATTCCACGGTGCAAGGGAAATTGATTACTAATTCATCATGAAACGACATAAGTGTGAGAGAAAGGAGAACAACTTTACTTTAAATCAAGATGCAAAGGTAGTCATCTAAATTACTTTGAGGCACCACTCGTATCAACAGTAAATAGAATCAATTAAGTCGGTCGAAACTTCGCCAACGTTTGAAACATAAGCATCATCAATAGTAGGCCAACTAGAATGACTAAAATTATAACGAAGCCATTTAGAATGGACACTAAATGCATCCAGTTCTGTCAAGGTGAATATGCATCCCAACTTTAATCTGACATTTTTCCAACTAGCATTTTACGATAGTGCGTCATTACTAACTCATCACTACTATTACAGTATTGCATTGAAGGTAATACATAAACTCAGATTATAAGTCATTAGAAACTATTATAGCAATTAAAGTAATGAACAAAACAATAATATAGCCATTTGATATCGCAAATAACCATGTTACCTACAATAAGGCAAGGGCCTTAGTGAAACATAAAATCTCATTAATTTCTCACTATACTATTACAGTATGCCTTAAAGGTAATTCATTTAACCAATATATAAGATATTGACAATTAACAAAGCAAATAAGTCATTTAACAAGACAATAACATAACCATGAATATAGCAATGACCATGTTATCTATATGAAGGCACTTCAATGTTTAAAGTCATTAAAACTTAACCAACTCCTAAACCTGTGAGGATTTCTTAACTAAGTTTCTAAGAAATCAGTCTAAACATCCACTCTTGTGCAATAAAGGTCTACCCTAAGATGGATCGAGTACCTTATTGGTTGACCCCCAAACATAAGAGAAGGACATAAGTTTAAAAGAAGGAAGTTATTATTTAAAAGAAATGAAATAAAAGGGAACTCCATTAAAGTTAAAGGAGACTAGGCAACCTACTCACTGTATCTAGACAACTACAATATTGTAACCTGTTCGAATAGTTGCAGCATGATCAATCAAATAAAAATATACGAGCATCCAGATTATATTAAAACCACCCCTGTTTTATTAACCATACTCAATTTAAATTTAGTACAAGGCCCACTTAAGACAGTACCCACTAAACCATTATTAAACCATACTAATATATTAAACAACACCCACTAAGATTTTAAATTAAGACAAAATCTTTTATCCAAAATTAGATAGATTGTAGACTATAGGAAGCGCAACAATTTCGAAATAAATTGTGGATCGAAGGAAATTAAATAACCAGAATCTGGCTATCAGGGATCCTTACAGAAATTTTTATTTTTAAAAAAAGAAAGAAGGGAGAACTAAATTGCCATTAGTTTCAAGAAGTTGAGGCAGCAATGATCAAATTCAAACTGGAAATCTAGAATACTGTTTAGACACAAAACTTCCCCACCGAACCATTCTTCAAATGACACGTAAAAACAGTAAAAGACCCCTGTTAAAGGAAGGTATGAATAAAAATCTCTTTTAATTGAACGTTGCTAAAAAAAAAGGATCCCTTTAATTGAGTGTTGCTAAAACTGGCCAATCCCTTAATAAGCGTAAACTAGAAAAAGGGGAAGGTTGCAATTAATTAATGAATGGCGGTTGTGCATGCCCGCAAATCCGAAATCAATGGCTACTGTCAAGCGACAGTCAGCAACCAAGATCCATTGTCAAAAATTACCCTAACCGCGTCAAACGAGCCCCTTCTCTGCCGTCCATAACGCGTCTTGCAGAGGTGGAGGTACAGACAATCGTTTGCACTGATCGCAGAGGGAGGAAGCATGCAGCATCTACAGATATGCGCGTTTAAGTTGCAGAGGCAAAGGTAGCTGGGTTAGTTTACTGCGGTAGAGGCAAACAAATCGGTTCCACCCAGTTGCAAGGCAAAAAGAAGTTTTAATTTTTTATTTTTTTATTTTTTTCAATACAGAGGCAGAGATAAGTAACACCAAAACGCAGAGGTTGGAGTGGTTGAAGGACTGTGTGGGTAATCATCCCCAAATCGCACAGGAACTCAACACACAAGCAGGGATAAGTGGGCGACTTCCATGTGGGTATGTCATCCACCAAAATGCAACAAATTACCACCCAAAATGCAGAGAAAAGCAATGAGCAGCAACTCCATTCAAGGGAAACACAGACAGGTGGGACGCAAGGATTCGTTCAAGAAAAGAAGGGTTACACCGCTCAGTTTTTATTCCAGAATTAAATTTTGTCTACAACTCAGTGATTACGAATCTGCCATTTTCATGGGGAGGGAGGTTAACCAGTCCAAAAATTAAATCATTCTGGCAGCAGCTCAACAAAGGTCGCACAGGCGGGTGAGGACGGGATCTGAGTGTGTTTTGCAGGAATCCCAGCCATCGTTTAAGATCAACCACTGCCGAAAGCCAGAAGGGTACAAGCCGACATATCATAGAAACGAATCGCCACCAGCAATTTACAAAAATGAATTCGCCATTGATCATGAACCCTACCACTGTCATTTAATTATCAGTCATTGCCATACCAGCGAACAATAGCCATTGCACTCAAAATACAATTCACCATTGAATTATAAATCAAATTTTATTTTAAAATATAAATCGCCGACAGACCCAAATATATAAAATCACCATTACTAACAGACATAGCTCGGCGCTTAGGGCAGTAGCTATCATGGTTCACTAATAATTGCTTTCATAAAGGAAATCTCTACGATAACACATTAATAAATTAAATGTGAAGATACCACAACCAGGAATATACAACAATGGAGAGTAACGCCGGAGCGTAAGGATCCCAACCAAGGATCAGTAAAACCCAAACCAGAACGCAAACCACAAAAAATTTAAGCAATCAATGAATAGGTAGGGGCTCAAGACAGAATTCTTCCATTTACAATCCACATGCAGATCAAGTCTAAGTTACTAATGCATTCTATTTTACATAATGACGAGTGTATCGTTGCCTTGTCACTCGCCTCGAATGACGTCCACACGCTCTGTTCCGCTCCCACTCGTCGACCGTCGAGACCTCACCGGTACCTCCCAGCCAATCGCTAGGGGTACTCTGCTTCCCCCTTATTGCGCGCCCCTTAGAATCATTGTGAGTGACTGTCGCAGTCTGCCCTCACGGCATCGTGGATCCTCTCGAACTAGGTAATCGTTAACCTACAGTTCGAGCCACAGCGGGAGTGCTAGTAGGCTGTGGTAGGTTTGTTGTCCACACCTCTCCCTCGACCTCTCTTGAAATCGTGTGTGGCCCCTTTACTCCATATGTGAGTCTGGTCAGCAAGCTATCATCAGCCTGCATCATCAACAATTGTGTCAGAACAAGTCCACATCATATCATCAAATCAATGTAATGTCACAGTAAATAAATCAACCCAAATAGCACACTCCCTGACTCAATCCGAAGTCTGAGGGTTCCATCAATGCCTCTGCATCCTCAAGGTCCAAAAACCCTGCACACTCAATAAAACTGAGTCAATAGCACCTGTCTATGTCAATGCAGTAAACATCATGTCATCAATCATAACGCATCATAATCAAGGTCAAGAGATTTAATATCATAATAGTCCAGATCACTTGTGAGCAAATGTCCTCAAAGAATAAGTTTTCTCAGTGCGCCAGAGCGGGATGTTACACATATCAAGAGACTGAAAAAAGTGAAATCCATTCAGTTACTAACTAAAATGCCAAGCATATTAAATTAAATATTGAGCAGATGAATTTCAAGGAAAAACCAAATCTACACAAGTAGGCGCAAAGACTAAAAACTCAGCCATGAATCAATCAACTCAAAGATAAATAAGGGATAGACGTCATAGAAAATTCTTATCCTTCACTCATCATCCATGCACAGAAAATCAGGGCATTTGAATCTATAGGTCTTTAAACACCGAAGTGACGACTATTGATTCAGCTCCTGGCCGACTGCTCAGGCACGGACTAATGACTAAAGGGATAAGGGACAAAAGATAAAACCACAATATTTTCATAATAATCAATAAAACACACACATAGAAGTCATTGAAATCAGAAGTTAGGTTCGCCAAGGGAAATCAATTCAAAACAACAGCTATGGGATGGTAGATGTGAGATGGGATGGTAGACTTTAATGGTTGAGATAAGTCTAGACAACCTCATTATATAATTAGAATCAAAGAGTTCCAAAACCACTAGAGACAAATAATGTGGTTGACCAAGAAACATTGCCATGGTTTAATCCTTGTGGTGTACCACATGACCAATACACTTGTTTAGTTGCCAAAGAGGCTTTCCAACAAGCAAAGTGAAGCTAATATTGATCAACCAAATGATCTAAATAATTATGTGGGTGAATGGACAAGTATGATCGGAATGTTTCTAATGATCAAACAAATGAAAGAATCATTGATAGGGAATTATCACCCAATCCATCCCAAGAGGAAGTCAAGAGGAGAATTTGTGAGAATGATTGGGTTACTTATGAATGTAGGGGTAAACAAATTCAAAAATAAGCCAAAAGTAATCCAACTCAAAGTAACCTAATTTAAAATCTAACCAATCCAAATCCCAGTAATCAAAATCAAATAAATCCAAGTAAGTGACCACATGGAACTCCTAAAGGAACCCAACCAACTCAAGTTATGAAGAAAAAGTAGTTACTTTAAAAAAATAGTTATGAATTGTTTTGTGTAATTGTATGTTGGATTCTAGGGCATTAAAAAATGTTATGCCAATAAAATTTATGAAAATATTAGGACTTGAAACCACCAAACCTTATAGTAAACAACTTGGCGGTTTCATTCCTTGGCCCTGGGATCCTTGAAGAAGAAATCAATGTGAAAAGTAATTTGTTTTAAGAAATTCTATCATTTAGATATTAAAATGACATCTTAATGAGAACATATGCATTATATTTTAAGAGGAAAACTAGCATACCATTATTAGTGATTTTTTTTAATTTATATAATTTTCTCATGAATTAAGGTTATATATTTTGGAAGCTTTAATTCAATTTTCTAAGTTTCAACATTTTACACCATATTCTAATATGTTGTGCATGTACCCAATAATTCTTCCTAATAACGAGATTGTCTTTTTTTATAGATTTTTATTACAATTGACATGTGATGAGAAGAAAGTGTTAGCTTACATCAACCCTTACATTTTTTCCTTTAAAGAAGATATAATACAGTTTATTCATAATCTCATTAGTTGAGTTTCATTTGCATCATGAATTTCTTAAAATACATCTTAAATAAACTCAAATTTAATCACCATGGATTTCATAAATATATACATTAACTTAAAACAATGGTCATATTCAAAATGGTTCCATGAATGTAACAACCATTGTATAACTCTATGCATGCAAATCCAATTTTAGATGTTAGTTTAAAAAATAAAAACATTATTGTAGAAGTTGCTTGTATCAAAAAATAAAAGAACAATGTTGTCACAACAAAACTATATTTATTGTTCTCTATATCTATGCAATTGTAATGAAGGTTTTCTTTAAAGTTAAATACATAAACACACAATAAACTGGGAGTTGATTTGATTCTCATCCAAGAACTTCCTAAAACTACTTAAAAAGACAAATCACATCAAAACATTTTATACTTGACAACAAATAACTAAATATTAGTACACAAAACAAGTAAGAGTGATTTTGAAAATGTATCATAAAAAATAGATGTACTCCGATAATAACAACTTAATATTTAAAAATACACAATTAAGGAAAACATAACAATGGTATTACATAATCACTACTTTCTAAATCCAAATGTATTGACATAATTTTGTCAACGTTGTACTAATTTTGCTCCTATTGCAGCAACTACTATAGACATATTTTAATATTTCAAGCTTTTTGTTAGGTCTGTGAAATATTGTGATATGTACTAGGTCCTTTATGGTGATGTTTCTTTACAGTTGTTGTCAAAGTCTAATTTTGTTCAGTTTGGGCACTATTCAGGGTAGTGGTGGCCCTGTAGCAGTCATGCTTAGCCCCTGGTCTCACTGTTTATAGTTAGAATAGTTAGTCTATGTTCCATCTATTTTCTGCAACTTTGTCTATTTTCTTAGCGGTTGTATGGATTTCATATGGAACTGGGCCTTTGTTACTGGTTGTAGATCTACTTATCCTGTTGCTTGAGGTACTACATGGACATGGTCGAATATGGCCATGTCCATGTACATTGACATGCCTGAATTCAGGCTTGTCCCTATACACGGACAGGACCATATTCGTCCATGTCCATGGACAGGGATAGGTCTGAATTTGGGTTAGTCCATGTACATGGACAGGGCCGAATAAGGCCGTGTCAACATTCTAAACTCAAATTTTTAACTAAAAATTTAAATTTTCTAAAAATTAAACATTTAAACATATTTGAAATTAGGCCATGTTTAAACATATTTTAAACATGTTTAAAAATTTAAAATTTAAACTTATTTAAACATTAGGGACAGAACCATACTCGGCCCTGTCAAAAATCGAAAATTAACTTCTAAATTATAAAATTTAAATAGAAATTTAAATTCTAAAATTCCAAAATAACTTTAACTTCTAAATTCTAAATTCTACATGGACAGGGTCGGTTTAGTTTTATTTGTCAAATTATGAAATTTATGCTTTGTTCTTTGCTTAACAATTATTTTATTTCATGTCCTGTTATTACAGCAGATCGAGGTTTTATTTGACGAGATTAAAATTTGTTTTGGTTTCATTCTTCACAGTAAAAATTGGCTCGAGTTTTACAGACACAGCTATGGGGAGGATTGCACAAGGAACCAAGCTTCTTACTGAAGGTGGATATGAAAATGTTTTTCGACGAACTTTTGAGACTATCCCAGGGGAAAAACTTCAGAAGGCATATGCATGCTATTCGTCAACTTCTGCAGGGCCTGTTATAGGAACATTGTATTTGTCTACTGTGAAGCTTTCTTTTTGTAGTGATATTCCTCTTGCTTATTACCCTCATCTTGGTCAGGCTGAATGGAGTTATTATAAGGTATGATCCTTTAACAGACAATTTCCTTGGGAAGTGTAACCGAGAACTAGTAGAAGAGGATAACGAAAATGAATGCACAGTAAACATAGGTTGGGGCTAGGGAATCTCAATGCAGTGATTGAGAATGGATCTAGATACATGCAATGCATGGAGAATTTTTGAATGTCTTCTACTTATGAAGAAAATATATACAAGCACATTACGCAGTTGAGAATGCATAGACATAGGGTACCTAAAGGGCGTTAAAGGTATATTGTAAATTGACAGGGCTGAAAGCAATCTAAATATAAAATTTTAATCCTAATTTAAAAAACTAAATTCTAATTCTAATCTAAATTCGGCTTTGTTCTAAAGTTTAAAATTTATGCACATTTAAACATTATGGACAGGGCCGAATATGGCCCTGTCAACAATCTAAAAAACAAATTTAAATCCTAATTTAAAAATCTAAATTCTAATCTAATTTAAATTATAATCTAAAATATAATTCTAATCTAAATTATAATTCTGTTATAAATGATAACTCTAATTTAAACATACGTGAATGACGCCCGCTACTCCAACGTCCACAACACCGTCGTTGCTCCAACGTTCACCGCCCGTCCGCCCGCAGCAAACGCCCCCAGCAAACGCCAACATCAACAACAAACACCAACAACACCAAACGCTCTCTGCACAATAAGCTATGAACTCGCAAAAACTATGACAGGAGTGATGTGTGGGTAATATATAAACATTTTTTCGGCCGAAATATGTCTCGACCGAAATAATGTTTCAGCCGAAATAACTTTTCGGTCGAAACATTATTTCAACCGGAATATCTTTCAGCCAAAAAGACGTTACCAGATGAAAAAATATCTGTCCGACTAAAATTGTACACGGAAATCGAGGGCATTGTCAGAGTGTCGTTCGATTTGACATTCAAAGGTTCGACTGAAAGAGCTTTTGGCCGAAAAATAGTACTTTTGGCTGAAAAAAAAATTAGTTCGACCGAAAAAATGATTTTCGAAATTTTGGAGACCCGATTGTCATCAAAGTGTAACCTACCTTCATGATTCCACCCGTCTATACGTTTGTTCCACTATATTCCTCATAGTTCTGTAAAAAAATTCCCCCTTTTGATTAATCTCCAACACCACTCCAGATGAACTAAGAACCAATTCATCATCATTTACAACTTCTATATTAATTAATTCTGTTTTGTTAGGATGACATTTTGTTCCCTCGTTGTTGGTGCCTGTAGAACATTAAACATATATGAATTAATAGATTGTTTGAAACATGTCATCTAGTATTCCTAAGTATATTATTAATGAAAATTCAAAAAAAAAACATATTGAATAGTATTTTTTCATTCACTTGATTCATCCCTCTGCAATTTTTCCATCAAATTTTTACGCTCTTCTGCACTTAGATAAAAAAAAATATGTTATGTTCCAAATACCGGAATACAAAATACCACAATAGTGTCAAAGATATTTGAATACAATCACCACATAAGATATATGAAATAATATAGAAAGCCACCACTTTATTATATCAAAGCCCTTGGGGTAGGGCAACACCATACAATGGATCCTATTATGGAAGGGCCTCTCTTGTTCACTTGCCTATTATAGTATACAAGAAATATCTCATGCATGCTATCCAATGAATCTTGAATACTACGAAAACTATCATTGAGGCCATCTGCAAGGTCATACAATCTATCATGCAATGTGCCACACAGTGTGTCATACAATTAGGATTTGAATGCTTCAGTTATTTGTAGAATTTATTTGAGGGTTTGAGAGGAAATATCCATCTGATCACCTTATGAAAAGTTATGAACTCTGCAGTCCCTCCACCGTCATGAAAAAACCCAAAAAATAGAACAATAAATTACGGCAGAAAATCGTGATTTTTTCCGAGAAAACCCTGAAAAACTGTTGAATTTAAAATGCTCATAACTTCACTTCTCAGACTCTGTTTCGGATGATTTTTTTTTGAAATTGGGTATTTTTCCGAGAGGAATTCAAATACCAATTAGTTTTTCCAAATTGAGCTTGTAAAGCTTTGTATCTAAACCTGAAGTGCGACGCCCTCTTTTTCTTCCCAAGAAAATTTCTGCAAAAAGAGGAAAAATTTCTTTCCTTCTTTGGCCAAGAAAAGTGCTCTAATACCACTTGTTATGTTGCAAATACCAGAATACAAAATACCACAATAGTGTCAAATATTTATGAATACAATCACCGCATAAGTTATATGAAACAATATAGAAAACCACTACTTTATTATATCAAAACCCTTGGGGTAGGGCAACACCATACAATCGATCCTATTATGGAAGGGATCCTCTCTTGTTCACTTGTCTCTTCGAAGGGGCATCCTCCTATTGAGATACAAATCACAATGCAATACTTCTCTTCATATCCCATTACATTGCTTGAACCTCTTTATATAGTACTATCATCACCTAAGAACATTCTAGAGGAGGAATCTTCTAGAAGTAGAACCTTCTAAAAATTCATGTTACATTTATTATATCTAACTATCATAGTGGGCCTCATTTAATAATATAGTGGACTTAGTCCACCTTACATTGAATGGCCTCCACTATAATCATTATGGTCCCTCTGGGCCCCCGCACTGCCTCTCTAGCTACCTTATCGAGCTTCCTCATTTTGTGAGCCTACATGACACACACTAACCAATACATATTAGTTAAACTTACATATAGTTCAACCATATTAATTTTGTATAGAATTTACAAAGAACTTACCTTTTTTGTTTTTTCTGATGTGTCGTCATTGTGTCAACTAGAACTTTTCTTATTTGAATTCTTCTCACTCATATTTTTATCAATATACAACTTGTACCATTCAATACATAAATTATTAAATATATTTTATAAATAAATCACATAATTTTCAACGAAAAAAAAATCGTTGTAACCGATGCGCTTTTTAAATACAAAGCACATGTGTGTTTATTACATAAAACACACCGGTGCGTTCAATACAAAAAACACACCGGAAAGTTTAATTCATTTTTTTTTAATTGTGAATTACAACAATGCGATATATATAGAAGAAATTACAGCGGCTATAGTAGAAAACAAAAAATAGAAAAAAAAAAATAAACATTCATAAAATAAAATAAAATAAAATAAATAAAACAATAGAAAAATTACACACCAATGAAAAGAAAAATTAAAAAAATATATATATGACAACATTTTCTGTGTTGTTTAGATGAAAAAACATCGACAATATTTTTTTTATGCACAATATTTTTAAATTTTGTTTTATTAAATTTCCTTTCTTTATCAGTGCTCCTTAGACATAAACTCACCAATGCGCTTCTGTCGAAATGGCACACCGGAAAATTGGAAAAAGTTTTTAAAAAAATGTCAAATCAAAAATCGTTTAAAAAAAAAGTCAAAGGGTCGACTGCGTTTGGGATCCGATGCAATAAGTGGTCCCTTTGCATCACATGTCAAACACTTATATATAGAAAAACAAACCCATTAGATCTAAAATTTCTAAAACGAAAAGCCCTAATTCTGAAATCATAAAGGGAGTTAAACCTTACGGTAAAATTTTGCATTGACATAAGCAAAACAAAACAAGGGTTTAAGGTAAGTATGATTTTTTTTTTCTGAATTTTAATTAAAATCTAAATAGGAATACAATTTGTAAAAAAAATTATTATCAAAATCAACAG
This sequence comes from Picea engelmannii, assembly GCA_009831015.1. NCBI lineage: Eukaryota > Viridiplantae > Streptophyta > Pinopsida > Pinales > Pinaceae > Picea > Picea engelmannii. The sequence continues at coordinate 59,617 of ML793294.1, read as the reverse complement.
TAAAATTTAAAAATTTTACTATGTAGGGTTTTGAGTGAATCACCATACCTTTCAAATCCTAATTTTATGAATATTTATGTTGTTCCAAAGTATTCTTCTGCTCCACAGTGCTCCCTGATATGTCTCTCTTCCAAATTTGTCTCCTGTAAATCTTGAAAAAATAATGAAAATATTGAATACCTTCTCAATATTTAAAAAACTTTATGAAAGGGGTTTAGAGTGAATCACCATACCCTTCAAATTCTCATATTCTGAATAATATTGTGGTTCAAAGCATTATTCTCCTCCACAGTGTTCCTATGTATGTCTTTCTCCTGCAAATTTTTACAAAATGATGAAATAGTGAATAGTTTTTTAGTATTTAAAGGACTTTATGAAATTCGATTCCCACTCTTTTTTTTAATTGTTTAAAAAAATTGAGTTTTTTTAACTTTTTCGACACAATGGTTTGTTTATGTTAGACGCATCGGTGTGTCCATATTCTTCCCGACGCACCGTAGCGTCCATATTACACTCGAAACATGGTGTGGTTGATTTTTCAACACACCAGTGCTTATTATTAATATGTGCACCAGTGCATTTCTGGTTTATAAGCGCATCGAAATGCTTTTAAAGATATTTGAACTTTTATTTGCACATAAAATAGTATATTCATTTCAAGTTAGTTTTGAGGATGAATTCACATGACTTACAATACTTCAGTATACATTTTACATTTTATGTCGTCTTATTCTTAAAAAATGGTTTCAAAACTATATTCAAACTCAGATTATGGTATGGTCCTCGAAATTTATTTTAGATGTATACAAAAAAAATTATTGCTAGTTTTGCTCAAATGTAGGGAGAAAGCCTTATAATATGATCAAATGGTCAATTCTTCAAATTCCAGCCCGTTCCGTATTTTTCAAAATCCATTGTGGAGTTCCCCCTTTCCATCTCCAGTAAGTTTAACTTATTTTATTTATGTTTCAATTATCTAATTGAATTTTTTGTATCCATGTCAATCTAAATAAAAATGTATCCAAATTTGCAAGATCCTGATTCAGAATCGAGTTCAGATGCATAAAATATTCCAATACCGGTTCAAAAACGTCGGAAGGCCTTATCAGGAGAAACATACTGCAAGTAGCTGGTAGATGAAAATGGACAACCACTTTACCCTGCCAATTGTGACATTCCATCTTCCAGCCACAATCCTGGGTCGGCAATGGCAATAATTGTTTGGTATAATGTAATTTGAAAAAACAAATTATTGCATTGTGCTTACTAATATCATCGATATACTAATGTTTAATATTTTTGAAATTAGGATTTTGATGATGAGCGAACTACCTACCATCTTCCATTGCACCCCACAACAATATCAACCCGAGAGAAGGCTGCAATGAGAGCGCAACTCGGAGAGGAAGCATACCAAGAATGGTTGAATCAACCACCTATTCAATTCCTATTATGTCCAGATTCACCAATTAGGAATGACTACAACAATAATGGTTCTTCAGAAGTTGGCAATGGAGACAATCAAAAAGAGGTTGGTATGGATGATTACTTATAGGATACAACTTCCATGTAGACAATGTTGTTAGCCGCATTCTAGAACGATGAGCTAGGGGATGATGCTCATATCAATGATAACATTTTAGAAATCTTGAAATCTGCGTCCACCACCCCTCTCTTCGGACCTAGTGCTCGGTCAAAGTCTACCCAGCTTGGGACAACAATATTACTGTACAACTTGAAAGCAAAGTTTGGCATGTCAAACACATGTTTCTCGACAATATTGAGGTAATTGACCAGCAAGTTCCGTATATTAATTTTGAGAAATCGTGTCACACAATCAACATTAGAAATGGTTGTTTTTATAAACGTTAAATGACCTTGTACATTTCTATTTCCCGCTAACTACAGGTTATTGAAAGATAAGGTTCTTCCTAGTGATAATGTTTTTCCCGGTAGATGCGAAGAGACAAAGCAGTTGTTGAAAATGTTGGGTGTTGAGTATATATCATAGCATGCATGTCCGAATAATTGTATTCTATATAGAGGAGAATATGCATACAAAGAGATATGTCTGAAATGTGGGCATGACAGGTACCATAAATCAAATAAAAATGGCAAATCGCATGGTCCTCCCATTGGGAGAATCTTAAGATTGTCCACTTACTAGATCCCATGCATATATTTAAAAATGTTTCAACTTCTTTATGGAGGAAAATATCATCGAAACAAAGTGACACATTGGTTGTGAGGAGAGATCTATTTATTCAAAAACTAAAAAGAAACATTGGCCAAGACAAGAAACTAGAGGAGAGGTTGGTCCCTCTTGGTCTTTCAAAGAAAGTAATGTTCCATGGATTTTGAAGAAAGAAGATCTTTCTTTGGCAAAGGAAGTTATATTAGGTGTGAAGGTGCCTTCTTTCTATGGGTCTTCCCTACAACATTGCTTCACTATGCATCAAGACCATTTGTCAGGGTTGAAATCACATTGTAACACCCTGTTTCCCCCAGTTTGTAAAAATAACTATACTGGCCAAGAACTGTGGCAAACCCAAAAATGTGAATGGACCTTGTGAAAAAGGTCGATGAATGTGAATAATATTATAAATATATATTGCAGGACTGGTGAGAGGGGATATGTTGAAAAAGAGACCACGGTGGCTGAAGAAAGACGGTGGAAGGCACCTAGAATGGTGGCGTTAACTTCCACCAAAACCAATACCGTATTTGGACTTCACTGGCTCGGAGAACCAAGAGCGACTCGCTGGCCCCGAATTAAATGACTCGTCAGAATTGGTAAGTAAAAGGGATCCTCATGAGTAATGAGGGATGGGGGGTGAACCGCCCATCCGTAGAGTCCTCAGACCTGACCACTGCAAGGAAAATCGTGCCACACGCAACCTCGTTGAACAGAGAAAAGGCAGTAAGTGTGGGTGATCAAGGGCAGACGCAAGGGAAAGAGGAAGAGAACTCTGGAAAAATACAGAGTGAGTGATAGCAGAGAATAAGGAGAGTAACCTTCGTTCTCGGTCACTGGCAAACAGAGACGCAGTCTCGCAGCATCATGGTCTCGGCTCGGGGGTGGCTAGTGGTAAATCCATTGGGAGTCGTTGAGCCTACGGTTGGGTGGAAACGAGCACCCCTCTCAGTAGTTGCAGTCACATCCAGTGTTATTTTTTATAAGTGTTTACATCTTGCATCTTGAAATTTATATGCTGACATGTATGTTCATAGTCTATGCAGTTTGTGAATGGCTTGAGTATAAGACTGTTTGTGTAGTGTTTTGATCAGAAATGGTGGTTGCATGCTTTTACTGGAAGGACCACGTATGGCTTATGTTATAGATAGATT
>ML793294.1:34126-56209 GCA_009831015.1 Picea engelmannii | reverse complement strand
TATATATATATGTGTGCATATTATATTAATTTGGACCTCAAGTCTGCTTTTGGGAGATCTATGTCCTTATTCATTCCCAGGAATACCCAGAATAGACCTCCCCACAGAGATACCCTTCTTGGAGAGCTTACCAAGAACCTGGAAAAGGATTTGAAGGCACAAGTCTTAGTAACCCTGTACGAGGAAGAATGATCCTCTTGAAATCTCAAAATAGCAACGTAGGGATAGGTTTCGATCGACGGACGAGATCCCGTCGAAATATCTGCGGTCATTCACGACCGTTAGGTTGGAGGAAGAAACGAGGACGTTACATGCCTAACCCCTTTTCCTTTATCTTCGTGAGTAGCGAAGAAATCGGGACCGTAGATCCCCAAGGTCCGTGAGAGTATCTAGACCATTGGTTTTTCCACGTCTAGGGAGCAGTGGGAGAATGCACAGCGTGGGACAATCTAAACCGTCAGATCTTAGTTAGAAAACCCGACAACCGATGGATCTGTCAGGAGATACATGAGGGTTAATCCCTTGTGAACAGGGGCGAAAGTCCCGAAAGAAGAGTCGGTATCGGGGTTACAGATTTCGAGAATTCGGGAGTCCTGATGACAAGAGATTGGGACACTCCATGGTGGAAATCTCGAAATAGATCTGGTCCGTCCGATTAAGGGAGGCCACGTGTCGCGAGATCCTTTCGGAGGATCCAAGGTCGGTAAAAACCGTTAGATGTGGGGAAGGAATGTGGATGATAGTACCTTGACCCCTCTTTACCTTTGCAAGCAATGCATGAACGTGATCCTCTTGAAGGTTCCAAGGTCTGTAATGACCGTTAGATTTGAGGAAGAGACACAGACCTTAATGCCACGACCCTTTTTACCCTTGCAAGAGATGAAGGAATCGGGACCGTAGATCCCCATGGTCCATGGAAGTACCTGGACCGTCCATCTATAGAGTACACATGGTTGTTGGTAAGCACTTCGGCGTTTCGGCACCCGGGAAACCAAAGGGCAAGAACCCTTGTCTTCGCGAGTCACGAAATCTCGATGACCGAAACCCCGAAATGGCATGAGGTGTGAATGAGATTAAGGAAAGTCGGGATTTGATCGTGACCATTGATCATCCCAAAAAGATCCCAACCGTTGATCTTGGTTGAAGGTCGTCATCGTCCATCGGAGGGACACGTGGTTGTCGGTCGACATTCGGCGTTTCGGCATCCGGGAAACCAAAGGGAAAGAAACCTTGCCTTCACAAATCGCGAAATATCGATACCCGAACTCCCGACGTGCTTGGTAATAGAAAAGAGAAGTCCCGAAGGAATCTAGACCGTCCATCAAAGGAGACGCGTGGTGAGCGGTCAGAGTTCAGGGAAAAGTCTTAAGAGTCGTCGATCTCTTACACGAATTCCCATAACAGAATTCAGAGATTTGAATGACAAAGAGTCTTGGAGTCATTGCATTTCGAACTCCTGAATACCGAAACCCCGGAAGGATCCATACCGTTGAATCAGGGGAGGCTTACGGCCGTCGATCTCCCTTTGGAGGGAAACTTTGGAGACCTCGGAATTTTCGGGGATTTGAATGGGGAAAGGTAGAAGTCATGCATCGCAATTCCCCGAATCGTGAAAAGCCTATAAGCGCTTGGCTGGCTTAAGAGCGTGGACACAGAGCAGGGTCACGTGGACAAGACCCCAAGCGGGGAACTTGCCACTCGCTAGCCCTATCGGGGTTCGGTGTTTCACTGTTTTTCGAGCTTCGTGGTTTGCAAAGTCGAAAGACTCGACGTTCTGGTAGCACTGAGTTGTGAAGTGCGAAAAGACGCCATGCTGGTTCGGCCCGTAGTCGTGACCCACAACCACATGGAGGTGAACATATGAGGAACTAGCTGACGCTAGGCCCCCGGGAGTATTTCAGGGATTTTGATCCTCGAAGAATCGACGAAAATTTTGATTTTCATAGTGGGTGTGTTACACACATGACCATTTGAACCTCTAAAGGTACAACGTATGTCAAAAATATGATTTTATTATTTGTAATTTTTATTTTTATGCCATAAAACATAAATAATTTTGTATGTGTTTACTTTGTAGTGTCATTATCATCTGCTCATGTGTGGGTGTGTGAACCATGACTTCCCCCGGGACCTAAGACGTGCCATATCTAAATTATCTGCATTTGTACGTTGGATCACATCAAAAAAGATTCATATGGCTAGCGTTCTACGGTGGCGTCAAGAGATAGTTGAGATTGTTTGTATGTTTGAGAAGGAACTATCGTCGAGTTTCATGGACTTGCAGGTTCATCTTCTAATTCACCTAGTAGATTAGGTTGAATTAGTCAGGGTGGTCTCCTGTTGTTGGATGTTCTTCTTAGAGAGGTACATGAAGAAATTGAAAGGATTTGCTCATCGAAGGGAAAAAACTGAGGGGTCTATGGCAGAGGGGTACATGTCATATGAGTCTTTCTATTATGTCAGTGAGTACATCAAGTAGATTGACAACACACCAGGTGCAGTGATTTGCGATGACGAAGGGATGAAGACAAAAGAGAAGGGGAGCTTCTCCAAACGAATGGAAAAAGGTGCTTGATAAAGAGTAAGTGACTTATCGTTTATCAAATTTCTATACAATAACTATTCACACTAAACTTCATAATATATATTTTCATGATCTTATATGTAATATATGTTGGTTTGATTTCATGAACACATTAGGGAATTTAGAAATTGATGCCATCAATAAATTCATTCTTTACAATTCGTAGGCAACACAGTCGTGGATCGCATTGCACGAACAGAAGAAGAGGAAATGGGAAAGTGATAGGAAATAATTCAGTCAGTTGAATGGTAGAAGCAAGCCTTATCATGATCATTTAAAAGAAAGTATGCCAATGATATGCCCCAACAATTGGGTTGTTGACCAAGTCATAGATAAATATGGTGCATCCGTTCGTTACCCACGTGAAGAAGAGGATGCACTAAACATAGGGATTGGTTGCAATGACTCTATAATAATCTCTTTGTGTACATTTTTAACTTCGTAATGCACATTTGAATTGTAAGTACATATATATTATTTTATATTTTAATGGTCGGGTTATAAGACATATATTGACACTGTGATTTTTTCATTTTTTTTATAGGGGCATTTGTTCCCATCTATATGGGCATATGGACATCATTTTCGCACATAGGATGTCGATGATGGACACATAACACAAGACTGTGGAGTGGAATTCGAGTTTGACCAATCTAGTCGTGCTAGCCACCATGATCAAAACATAATACATGGGAAGTTAGGTTACGTCGGAAAGATACAAGAGATCATTTGAGTGGACTTCTCTTCTTTCCAATGTGTTATTTTTAGGTGCAAGTGGTGGGACACCTTTGATCAGAATAATGTAAAGGAAGATCGTGATAGTGGGATGATATGTATCAACTCTAAAAAGATGTGGGATGAAGCTAAGGAGCCTTATGTTTTCCCAAAACATTGCAACCAAGTGTTTTTTTACCTAGATATGTTGGATAGGGATTGGTGGTTTGTATTAAGACACGACCCTACATCAAAAAATATTTTTGAGAACAATTTTCTTATCATGCCAAGCGAGGAAGACAATCATGGCGATGACAATGGAGAGTGATATATTATACATGTTTTATTCTTTAATTACTTACTTTTTTGTTTTCAAATCTATAGTTTTATAATGTTTTTAGTATTTAATATTTCATATGAAATATTATTAATTTTTTGATTGGATGATATAATTAAATGTTATGTGTAAATGATATAAAAAAAAATCCATTGTAAATCTAGATGATATTTGAACTTTTAGTATTTTAATTTGAACTTTTACTTTAAAAAACAATATATTATTGTATTGTAAATATCAAATATTTTATATCATAATTTTAAAATGTATTTTTGTTACCCACCATTTCATATCATTACCATATCATATTATATCGTATTAGTTTTTAATTTTGAGTTCATACATACTAATTAGGGGAATATTCAAATCTAAAATTAACTTCCTAAGTGAGTTTTTCCAAAAAACATCATTGTCATTAAATAACTAATGCAAGTGTCATTTACATAAAAATCATTATCCTTAAATAACTAATGCATGTGTCCCTCTCTAAACCCATATGATAATATATACTTAAGATATTACATAAAAATCAAATACATAATATAATAAATATAATATATTATATCATGTTATGTATTAATTCGTCAAAGGGCAAAACCCGAGGGGTCTATGGCAGAGGAGTACATATCATATGAGTCTTTCAATTATGTCAGTGAGTACATCAAGCAGATCGACAACACACTAGGTACAGTGATTTGGGACGATGAAATGGATGAAGACAAAAGAGAAGTGGAGCCTCTCCAAACAAATGGAAAAATGTGCTTGATAAAGAATAAGTGACTTATTGTTTGTCAAATTTCTAGACAGTAACTATCCACACTGAACTTCATAATGTATATTTTCATGATCTCATATGTACTATATGTTAGTTTGATTTCATGATTTGAGTCTTAATATATTATGTTATATATTAATTTTATATTATAAATATAATAATATAATAAATAATAAATAAATATAATATTTTATATTATATATTAATTATAACATAATATAATATAATATATTAAGTTATATATTAAATTTATATTACATATAATATATAATAATTAAAAATATATAATTAAAAAATGAATTAAACATGTAGATCATAACAGTTTTTTATCTCTTATCCCCTATCTTTATCCCTTCTTTTTATTTGTGGGTAAGAAATTTTACGGATCCTAATAACTAAATGGATATAAATTTTATGGCTCCTAATAGCTAATTCAATTCGTAATATCGATTACAACAACAATTAACATGTAACATAGGATATTAAAAAATGACATAAAACTTAAATACATGTAATTAACCCACTTAAGAAAATTATTTAAAGAGAATAAATCATACAAATTAAAATATTTAATATTCTAAATATTTTTATGTTTGTGTACATGTTTCTTGGTTAAGTTTGACATTTATGCATCCTTATAGTATAGTAAAAAAATGTTGAATTAGAGATTTTGAGACTTGTATTAATTATGGGAATATAAAAAAATATGACCAAATTAGAATTAAGAGGAAATTAAAATATCATAAAGATTTTATAAATGTTAATTGGGCTTATCATAACTATTTTTAATTCTTCATTATGAACTTATGAACAAAAGCAATATTCTCGAAATGAGGACCAATTCTCACATTGTACTTTCAAGTAAACTAGATTGTAAAATTGTGATACAAAGTAAGGTTGAAGATTAATATAATTTACTTTTAACTTGCCCAAACTTTAATTAATAACATAAGTCATATATTTACCCATTTTTATAACGTATTTACTTTTCAGGACCTTTTAACTACAAAAACATGATAAATTTGGTATTTTCATTTTCATCATGTTCAAATATAAAAATGACAACATAATAACTTAAGAACTTTTGTAATCTAACCTATTTAAATCTATTATTTATACTATATACACTTAATACATCAAAACATTTCTAAAAGACAGGTATAAGCAGCTTTGCTGCTAATTTCACTTGTTTTAGACATGAGTGTTTTATTTTAGATATATTCAAAAATATACTTAATTAAGAGTACTTTACTTTATGGAGAAATTTATATAACATGACCTAACATCAACATAAACATATAAATTAAGTATATCAACATCAACATCAAATTATTCTAACCTCAAGTTCAATCGAAGGTTTTGAGGCGCTCTGATACGACTAGGGTTTCGACTATGTTCGCCTTAGCTGCCTCCCATGGCCGATCCAAGAGGAGGGGAGTTGTCACCCCCTCCTTCTCCTGCTTCTTCCTTTCGCAAGCTTCTAGTCGCCCAAGGTAAGAAACTCCACCCTGCGGAACCCCCAAGCTTCATCAAGAAGCTCGACTCAATCCCTGAAATCGATTTTCCCTCGGACCATCCAATGAGGGTAGCAATTTCCCTATCAGAACGAGGACTGGTAGGTCAATTCATGGGGCTCTCGTCGTCAGCCCGAACCACAGACAACTGAATCCAAAGGAATTGGAGACCGTTGATCAAAAATAGTGTCACCTACTATGCAGTGGGAAAAGGATTCTTCATCTTCGAATTCATCTCTCAGGAAGACAGGGATCTCATCTTCAGGAATGGGTCGTACTTCATGGGCACTCAAGGGATTTATTTGAATCGTTGGACCCCAAGCTTCGATCTAGCACTTGAAGTCCCCAAGTACGTTCCAGTCTGGGTCAGGCTACCCAACCTACCAATCCATTGCTGGAACCCCTCTTCGTTTCAAGCAATTGGGAATGGGTTGGGACAATACATTGACAGAGCGGATCCCAGAGACTAATAATCATGCGCACGAATCTGCATGGAAGTCGATCTGGGGGAGGGACTTCCTGAAGCGATCAAACTCAAGGTCGGATACTGGCAACATTACCAGAAGCTGGACTACGAACAACTCTCGTTCAAATGTAGGGGATGCCAAGAATACGGCCACTTCCAGAGGAACTGCCCTAAAAATCCAAACAAGGAGAAAGAAAGTGGAGAAGGCTGGAAACAGCCAAGAAAAGGGAAATCCAACTCCAAAACTAAAGGCCCAAGGAATGAAAAGACAACCCCCACACAAGCCAAGGAACCAGGAAATAATTTAGATACAAGGGTAGAGAACATCTTTAGAATACTGGCATAGGAACATGCAGAGAAAATAGTAGAAGAAAATACACAGGAAGAAACCCCAACAGAAGAAACGCGTGAAAATCCGACCCCCGAAGTCAAAGAGATCCATTCATCAACAGAAGAAGAAGAGCAATGCAAATCCCCCCCAAGAAAGGACGCAAGGCCAGACATAGAGGAAGGGGAGGTCTCGTCAGATAGTAATTACGAAGGTGCAATTGATGCCCTGGTCACACCAAAGAAAACAGGAAGAGGTAGGAAATCCAAGAAAGAAGAAAGAGAGAAAGAAACCTACAAAGATGTCCTAAAGGGATCGCAACCAACAATAAGACAATTGATCAATGTCAGACAGACAAGGAAGCACTCCAAGGCCTCCCAAGGAGGCCATTCATCCCCCTAAGGTAATCTATGAAACTAACTTCCTAGAACTGCGGGGGATTCGGCAGCAAAAGGAAAGAAGAAGCACTTAAGGACATCATAAGAGCCTCCAAATCAGATATCCTACTTTTCCAGAAGACCAAGATGGACAGCCAAGACTTTCTCAAAGAAACAACTGTCCTATGGAGAATAAGCCAAGGAATAGAAGAAAGCGCAAGAGGTGTCTCAGGCAGGATAGGCACCCTATGGAACATTATGACGTTCAATATGATCAACTCTGAAATGAGCATGCACTGGATCCACACCAGACTCCTTCACAAGGCAACGAGCTGACTGGTAAGTCTCTTCAATATCTATGTACCACACCTGTTGATGGAAAAAAGAAAGTGTTGGGAGACCCTAAAAGACTACTTAATGCAGAATGATCTAGACAATATCATTATTAGGGGGGACCTAAATGTGACCCTAGCTCTAAATGAAAAAAAAGGAGGCTCCATTGTGCGAGACCCAGCAAGAGAGTGGGTGGAAGATCTAATTTCAGATTGGGATCTAGAAGATATCAAGCCTACTAAAGGAAAATATACATGGACAAATAAAAGGATAGGACCAGGGCATATAGCAGCAAGGCTGGATAGATTCCTCGTCCAAAGCTCCTTCCTGCTTCTGGGCCTCACTCCCACCTCTTCGATCCTCCCTCACAGTGTGTTAGATCACAAACCCATCCTTTTAGAAATTTCGTGTGACATAAACCATGGGCCCATCCCATTCATATTTAGCCCAACTTGGTCCCAAGACAAAGACTTCCTGAAGCTAGTTATCAAAGTCTAGAATGGCACAGTAAGAGGCTCAGCCTTCTATGTGTGGGAAGAAAAACTCAAGAGATTAAATACAGCGCTAAAAACTTGGGCAAAAGGTCAGGCAAATCCAATTAAAACTCATCAAGAAGCCCAAAACCAGCTTGGGAACCACCAACTGGAAATGGAAAATCAGGATATCACCCAAGAAAGCTTGCAGCAAGAAGACCATCTTCAAAGGCAATGGCACCAGGCTTGCCGTGAGGAGGAAAATTATTGGAGATAGAAATCTAGAAGCCTATGGCTGGAAGCAGGAGATAGAAACACGAGCTACTTCCACAAGCAAGCTGAGGCAAAGAAGCAGCTTAAAACAGTGACAAAAATTCAAGTTTAAAATCAAACAATCACAGATCCGAAAGGCATTAAAGCAGCGGCAACTGAAGCCTTCGAAGACCTCTACACTGAAACGCAAAGGACAGATATAGACCCCAAAGAGTACCCTCTCTCTCTTATCCCAAAACTCATCAATGAAGACATCAATAACAACCTAACTAAGGAAGTTACTCAACAAGAAATAAAAGAAGCACTGGACCAAATGAATCCTAACAAAGCCCCAGGACTAGATGGTTTCATAGCAAGATTCTACCAACATAGCTAGGATATAATAAAATCATATCTTACGAAGTTGATTCGGAAATCTCAGACTTGCAGCAAACTAGGAGGTGGAACGAATTCGACCTTCTTGGCACTGATTCTGAAAGAAAAAGGAGCAATCAGCTTCGACAGATTTCGGCCAATCTCCCTGTGCAACACAAGCTACAAAATCCTTACAAAGATCATAGCCAACAAAATTAAAAAAATTCTTCCTACAATCATTCCCGAAAACCAAGGAGGATTCATCAAAGGCAGACACATAGTAGATAACATCATCCTAGTGCAAGAGGCCCTACACTCAAGCATCCGGAGAAAAGACAAAGGTATGATAATAAAACTTGATCTCGCCAATGCTTTTGATAGAGTTAGACATAATTTTTTATTTAAAGTCATGGAAAATTTTGGGTTCGCCCCAACTTTTGTAAACTGGATCAAAGCTTGTATCGGGTCACCTTGGATAGCCCCTCTTGTGAATGGAACGGCAACTAAGTTCTTTCAAACATCCAGAGGACTCCAACAAGGCTTCCCCCTCTCTCCCCTCCTCTATTCAATTCAAGCCGCAGTGCTAAGCTTCCAACTAGATCATTGCCAGAGTCACAACAACCTCCACAGTTTGAGAATAGCGCCAGGGGTAAAGGACATAAATCATGCCCAGTTCATGAACGACACTCTGCTAATGGGAGGTGTGAGCGTACAAACAGCAAGGAAATTCAAGAATGAATTAGCGGCTTACACAGAAATCTCAGGAAGCGTCATAAGCCTTACTAAAAGCAAGATATACGGATGGAATATAACGCCAAATGAAATGTTGGAGATCGCCAGGGTACTGGGAATGGAAGGTTGTACCAAATGGGAAGCCTTTAAGTATCTGGGAGTCCCAATCTTCAACTCCAGCCCAAGAACACTGCATTGGAATTTGCTGATTGACAAGATAAAGAACAAGATAACTTCCTGGGGAGCGAGCTGGTTAAACCTAGCAGGTAAAGTGGTCCTAATAAAGGTCGTCCTTGCCAGCATTTCAATCTATCAAATCTCTTTGCTTCTGGCCCCCGCCTCCATAGTACAAAAAATTGAAGCAATGTTCAGATGATTTCTGTGGGAAGGTGGAAAACAGTCAGGAAGAAAGCTGCATCTAATAAGCTGGGAAAAAATCTCCAAGCCAATCATGGAAGGTGGTCTCAACTTCAAAAATACACATGTTCTGGTCTCAACTTCAAAAATACACATGTTCAAAATCTGGCGCTAAGGGCAAAGATTCTTTGGAACCTAATCATCGGGAAGCCAACGTGGAGTAAAAAAGCGTTATGGAAAAAGTACTTTAGAGGCCCAAGGGAAAGATGTTTAGAGCGCCCAGTTCTAGGGAAGAGAGGCTCCCCAATCTTCTCTCTCTATCAGAAGACTATGCCCCATTTTAGACCTCATCTCACTTGGGTGCCAAGCAATGGGAAGAAAATAAATATTTGGCAGGACCCAATCATGGGAGATCCTCCCCTTGGATTGAGACAGGATCTGGATCGACTCAAAGAGTGGATGGTCACTCAAAATTTAAACACTCTTTGGGACATCTCAATTTGGGGGAACGATGAGCACAAGATGTGGCTAAGGTGGGGAATTACTAACAACCCCCCTGATTTAGAAGAGGACTGGAATGCCCTGAAGCTCTGCCTCCAAGGGAAATCCCCACACAAAAAAAGGGGAAAAGACAAACGGGGTTGGGGAAAGAGCTCAGGGACCTACACCACTACAGTAGGGTATCAGCTCACAAACTCCCACCCCAATTTCCCTCCAAACCTAACAATTTGGACCCCCAAGTCCATCCCAAAGATTGACATGTTTATTTGGACTCAGGCTCACAGAAGCATTATAACGGGAGAAAACCTAAGAAGAAGGGGGTGGGAAGGCCCCAATAGATGCTCGCTATGTCTTCAAGCATAAGAAACCACAGACCATCTACTGCTAAGTTGTACCTACTCCAAAGAATTCTGGCAGTTGGCTATGGGACTGCAAATGGCCGTAAACATACCCCAAGAAACGAGCAATCTTCTCAAAAGTTGGAACTCCATCTGCCCTTTCCAGACTGAGAAAAAAGGCCAAATATCCACTCTGTGGAGAGTCCTCCCCAAGTTCATCCTCTGGAAAATCTGGCTGGAATGAAACAATAGACTTTTCAGGGAACTCAAAAGAAGTCCAACCCAAGTTGCAACCAAGATACAGGCCTACTTTGGCGAAAGCACTCCCTACTTCTGCCAAACAAAGAACTCTAGAGTACTAGAGTTGGAAGAGGAATAATGGTTGGCTTAGTTTAAACTTCAAGACCAGGGGGGGGGGAAGGACAACAGCTCTGGCTAAGAAGCCTAGGAAATACGAAAGGAGAAACAAGATTTTGAAGAATGGAAGACAAAGGAAAAGAAACATATTTTGTCCTTTGACGGGGCCTTCAAAGGGAACACGGGCTTGGCAGGTGGAGGAGGGGTCCTAGAGAGCCCCACCAGATCACTGAGGCTAAGTTTCGCCTGGAGACTCGGAACTGAAACTAACAACAGAGCAGAAGCCCTTGCACTCTCGCAAGGGATCAACCAAGCAATCAGCTATAGCGTTCAAGATCTGGTAATAATTGGGAACTCCTGGATAGTAATCAAAGCCTTAATCCAAAGAAGCAAACTCAAAAATGTAAAACTCAATAATCTCCTGGAGAAAATCCAAATCCTCCTTGGGAATTTCCGGTCTTATAAGCTTTGCCATGTCTTGCAAAACCTAAACGAGCAAGTAGATGCTTAGGCCAATAAAGGCATCCTCTTGACTGCTGGAACCATGCAACTTAATGGCACAACGTCCACAGTAGATCTACCCTGACTCTAGGGAGGAATTCCACAAAGGAATTAAAGTCATTAGCTGGAAAGGGGAAGGCATCATGAAAGAAGGAGTTGGGAAAACCCAAAACGCTACAGGACAGGGCAAGTGGATAGAAGGTATAGTCCAGTGCATCATTCGGTCGTTGATTTTCTTTGGGAAGGAGACAGAATGGCAGGTCGCCCATACCCTTCATATCGCGCAAATCATTTAGGGGCTTTGATCTGGGAGGAGGTTGAGCTTAAAACGGGAAGAGGAACTCAGTCCTTCACACCAGCCTCACGCAGAGACAGCCAAGAAGGAACATGACCCAGCTACGAGAGGCTCGCGTGCAGCAGCAAGTCACAAGGAGAAGAGAAGAAGTCGTTGAAGATGGCAGCCAGCTCAGGAAGCAAGCCAAGCACAGAAGATAGGTTGAACGTAATGGATGTCACTCTAGAAAATTTAAAGCAAATGTTGAACTACCAGTTGGAATTTCTACAAAATCTAGACATAGACGCAGGAAGAAAATTGGAGAGGTTGGAAGAGGACATCACCACCACAAAATTTGAGATCATTGAGGAGCTTGGCAAACTCCACAAAGAACTCAAGGACCCTAAGAAAGAATTCAACGCCAAAATCAGTCAGTTGGAGGAAAAAATGGCTCAGTTAAACAATGAATGGAAATGAGATCCAGAGAAGTAGATCAGTGTATCATGTCACGAAAGGGAGTTCTGCAATATCTCAGCAAGGATGGCATTTTGTATAGAAGCCTCCGTTGTAAATAAATTTGTAAAGCATCCCTCCCTTGGAAGGTTAGTATAGCCTCCAAGTTGGTATTCGACTAGTAGAGTGTGGCTCACCATAGTTGTAACAGCATCGGTGGCTTTGCCACTGTCTTTCTTAATTAAAATTCATTAATCGTTTTTCTCAAAAAAAAAAAAAAAACATCAACATCAACATATAAATTAAGTACATCAACATGAACAAAAAAAAATGTTATATATATATAAGAACAAGTCAAATAACTGCTATAATGTACATATCTCGTCAACAACACAAATAATTGTTATAACGTACATATCTAGTCAACAACACAAATAATTGTTATAATGTACATATCTGGTCAACACATATCACCACCCTGGTCAACATCACCACTCGAAGGAGGAGGAGGAGGTACTGAAGCATAAGCATCATCACCACCCTGATCAACATCGCCACCCGAAGGAGGAGGAGGTATTGAAGCAGAAGCGCAATGATCACCACCCTGATCAACATCACCACCCGGAGGAGGAGGAGGAGGAGGTACTAAAGCAGAAGCGCCATCACCACCCTGATAAACATCACCACCCGGGGGAGTAGGGGGAGGTACTGAAGAAGAAGCGCCATGATCACCACCCTAATCAACATCACCACCTGGAGGAGGAGGAGGAGGTACTGTAGCAGAAGTGCCATCACCACCCTGATCATCATCAGTACTCGAGGACACACCATCCCTCATCCCTATAAGTAACCTGGCAGCTCCAACGATATGACGCAGTACTCGAGGACACACCATCCCTCATCCCTATAAGTAACCTGGCAGCTCCAACGATATGACGCATAAGAAATGTCATATCGTGTGGCAAGTCCATCCAGAGCTGCAAGAGATCAGGGTTAGCCCTGATGTATCGCATCTGGATAGGGCGGACTCCTGCACCAACCAAAATTGCAATCAATCTATCACACACCTCCATCCTATATATGAGATTGGGCATACGCCGCATGTCGAGTGGTATATGTGGCTAAGGACCCTGACCCGCTGCATCCTCAGCCATCTCCTCATATGCATCATGTGGCGGGGGAGGAGGTATGTCCCCAATGAATGTGCCAACATCTGTAAAATATAGCACAAGTTAATAATTAGTCAACAATTTCATTAAACAGTTTAATAAAAAAACGTTAAAAAACATGCTAGAATAAACTTTATTCGAATTAAGTAATACAATAAAATGAAAGTACAAGATTAATTTAAATATTACCTTGATGATCGGGTGGCTCATCCAGTGTGAAGAGGATGTTCAGACATCCTCGCTAATCCATCCCCTTGTAAGGGCACGACACCATCATGAACACGTGATCTGCCTCACTGACTAATAGCTGAAGTGCCTCCCTGGAATTCCTAGCTAGAAAATAAGGCATGCCCCCCTTGGGAATTATCTCACCCCACATGTGCATCTACACCTCAGTCATCAGCCTAGGAGGCCGACAAACAAAAGTAGGTCTCATCTCTAGAAACCTCTAAAAAAAAAAAAATACTCTGAAGCAAATGGGAAGTTCGCCCTCCCATCTATCCAGTGATATACAAAACCGTCACAAGAAAATAGTAGACCACCTAATAAGTCGTGGTCTTTGTATCAAGAATCAACATAATACAAAAGAGTGCAACTAATGCGCTAACCATCACTAGTAAAGTGTGAAATGGTCGACAATAACAGTGAGAGGAACCTAACATCCTTTGCACCGAACGAGGCGATCCATAATTGTCCACCAACCACCTGAAAATCACCAGGAGAAGGTATATCGTGCGCAATATACCTTTGAGAGTAGGCAAGCTGACTCTCAACTGCAACACCCATTGGGACATTAGGAAACTGGGGAAAATCCTCCCCTCTCCTAAATAGCCTAGTGATAAACTAAATATCCTCCTTAGTGGGATGGTACCATTAATGAGGATCGACTCTGAATGCCTGTTGATGGGCATCCCATAGATGGATCAGCTCTGTAAGAAAGGAAGAATTCCCCTTCAGGGATGTAGCCTCTTCGTAGTACTTGAAGAGGCCTAAATTCCTCAAGAGGAGCCACGTAACTGCAGTAATAGGTCAAGGGTACAAATCCCTCTCCCAATATCTGGCCTCCCACTCCCGAACAATATTGTATTGGTCAACTCTTTGTTGCTACTCCTTCATGTGATGACGTCTCTGCATAATTAACATATAAATTACATCAACATCATACATAAAAACATAACTTTTTTTCAGTAATGAGAAATTTATTTCAAAATATGCAAACAAATTTTTTTTTTCAAAACAAAAATAAAAAAATTAACCTTTTGTGCGCCTTCGAAACAGTAAAGTACCACCCATGGTACGCACCGCATGCACAATGTCATTTATTTTAGGGGGTGCATAGTAATTATCAACGCAACATTGTGCCCTATTGTATACAATGCACTGTGAAGGCATTGTGCCTCTTTAAAGCAGTGCGTCTAGATACTAGATGCCCCGGTGTGTTCTATTCATCCCAACGCACTACTTAAAATGGACACTCATTTTAAACGGTGTGTCATATCCATGTTCGTACACTGGTCTGTTCCGTATAATCCACGCACTGATTGAAAAACACAATAATTTCCACGATGTGTAGTTTATTATGTACACACCAATGTGTTCACTATAAAGGACGCACCAATTGAACATCTATATGTTTTCAACGGTGCGTATATTATTATGAACTCACTAGTGCATTCACTATAAACAACACACTATTTAATGGAAACTATATATTTTCGACGATGCATCATTTATTATGAACACACCGGTGTGTCGTTTATAAGCATGCACGAGTTTGTTTTGTATTACGACACACCGGTGAAAATGAACTATACATTTTTGGTGCACCCTGTAAAATTTGTAGAGTGCACCGCGGGCGGTGCGAACCGAACGGATCGAACGCACCACAAAAAAATTATTTAAAAACAATGAAAATTTTACTCAATTTCACAATTTAATCTAGTAAAAATTCAATGTACAAAGAAATAAAGAATTTATCTGGACATTTTCTCGTCGAGGAGGCATGGTTGGGATGTAGTGAAAAAAAACAAATTTACCCACCTTATGGAAAAATTGGAATCCCATGAACCTAGCACCGAACGAAAACAAGGGAAACAACGGAAGCACCGACAACAGTGCGCTTTAGTTGGGAAAAGGTGGCACCGGTGCTTGAGAGATTTTCCGCATTGGAAATGGTCAAAATGGTTTTTTACCAACGATGTTTTTTTTATTTACCAATGTTCCAGTGCGCTCGCGTTAAGCGCACCGGTGCAAATAGCGCACCGTTATTTTTTTTAAAAACCCTGCAACGGTGCGCCCAAGGGACAACGACGCGTCGTTATACATTTTTAAAAGGAAAAAACACAATGACGATGCACTCGTTTGTTGCGCACCGGTGCGCCCATTTGGTGTGCACCGGTGCTCATGAGCTTCTTTTATATGATGTGCATCGTTGTTTTTTGTTTTATTTAAATAACTATGCAATGGTGCATCTAGATTCTACGACGCCCCGGTGTGTTCCATTCATCACAACGCACCGCTTAAAATAGACACACATTTTAAACGGTGCGTCGTATCCATTTTTGCGCACCGATGTGTTTCGTATAATCCACGCACTGATTGAAAAACACAATAGTGTCCAGGGTGTGTAGTTTATTGTGTATGCACCGGTGCATTCACTATAAAGGATGCACTGTTTGAACAACTATCTATTTTCAACGGTGCGTATATTATTATGAACTTAACGGTGCGTTCACTATAAACAATGCATTGTTTAATGGAAACTATATATTTTCGACGGTGCATCATTTATTATGAACATGTTGGTGCGTCATTTATAAGTATGCATTGGTGCGTTATGTATTATGATGCACCGGTGAAAATGAACTATAGATTTTCGGTGCACCCTGTAAAATTTGCAAGGTGCACCACGTGCGATGTGAGCCAAACAGTTCGAATGCACAGTGCAATTTAAAAAAAAAACAATGAAAAATTTACTCATTTTCACAATTTAATCAGGTAAAAATTCAATGTACAAAGAAATAAAGAATTTACCCGTACATTTTCTCGTCAAGGAGCCATGGTTGGGATGTAGTGAAAAACTAAAATTGCCCATCGTGTGGCAAAATTGGAATCCCACGAACCGAGCACCGAACGGAAACAAGGCAAGCAACGGAAGCACCGACGACAGTGCGCTTCAATTGGGCCAAGGTGGCATCGATGCTTGAGAGCTTCTCTGCACTGGAAATGGTAAAAATGGTTTTTTACCGTCGTTATTTTTTATCTACCCTTGTTCTGGTGCGCTCACGTTAAGCGCACCATTATTTTTTAAGAAAACCCTGCAACGATGCACCATGCGCCCAAGGGACAATGGTGCACCGTTATGCAATTTTAAAAGGAAAAGTGCAATGACGGTGCTCCCATTTGTTGCGCACCGATGCACCCGTTTAGTTCACACAAGTGCTCGTGAGCTTCTTTTATATGATGTGCATTGTTGTTTTCTATTATTTTTTAAATAACTCTGCAACAGTGCACCATTGTCTATTAGCACAGGTGCATTGAGTTCTGGTGGTGCACCGGTGCGGTATAGACTTATGAACGCACCATTAAAAAAATATTCGCTAAAACATCCGCCCACACACCTCCGCTAGTGACCTCTGCTACAAACAGATTTTTGGGATATTTTTATAGGGGCTTCCACAAAAACCTATGTTATAGGGTCTTTTCCTTGTAGTGCATCATGATTAAATAAGGATGCAACAACAACCAATGAGTCAGCCTTCTGATTTTTATCTCTAGGAACAAATGAGATATTAAAAGAATAAAAAGACTCCATAAGTTCATTTATTCTCTTTGCATAAAATTCCAATCTTTCTTTCTCGATCTTGTATTTCTTTCTGATATGATTTATAACTAGTTCATAATCACTTGTTATTATCAAGTGTTATACTTTCATCTTCAATGCAATGTCCATCCCTTGAATCAATGCTTCGTATTATGCTTCATTATTTGTGCAAGGGAACTCTAGCCTGATTGCATGTGGATATATGATTGATTGAGGACTCTTGAAAACAATCCCTACTCCACTTCCAGTCTTTGAGCAGGCGCCATCAAAAGACATCTTCCAAAAACCCTGAAAATAATCTTCTCCTTCTTTCTTTGAAATACTGGGCTGCTCTGGATCAAGCACAACATAATTCCCAATCCCATCATCAATTCATTATCTTTCTCCCTAAAGGAAACTAGTTTCCTAGCTTCTCATGGGACTCTCACCATTGTTCCATATTTATTTGGTAACATCATACAACTTCCATCATTCATGATGTAACCTCAAATTAGTGAACACCAATATCTTCCAAGAACTACTACATATGTTGGAGGCAGATCCACTACTATAATAGTGAAGACAATTGTAATATGGGGGGAAACAATTATCCAGGCACAAAAGTTTTTAATTTCCCCATATGCTAGGAATTTTCTTGAATCTATCGCATAGATACTGTCTCCATTTTCACGATACTTCGTGCATCCCATCCCAAGTGCCTCCATGACTAACAATGGCATGATATTATTTATTGCTCCACTGTCAACCAGACAATTGTGCAGTACTACATCATGATTTTCTATTGTGGTGTAGAAGGGTAGGACTTTACCCCTTGGTTTTACTGTTTTAATAGTTTGATATTGTCTCGGATTTTCTACAACAACTTTCATCCTGATGCTCAGCTCATCAAGAATTTTTAAGATATTTTCTCTTTGCTAAAGAATTTGTACTACTTCCATGAAGGGCAAAGTGATTCTCAACTTGGTGAAATCATCAATTACATTATAGGTCATTTATGGAGGATTCTTTGTCTGATTTGCAACTCCTTACTACTTTGTTTCCTCTGCAATATTTGTTTTCATCTTTTCTTTCTCTTTTTCAACAATCTCTTTCATTTTGAATTTATTGACTTGTGCTCTTGTTTGTACAACATTATCTTGCGAGATATCAAGTTCTTCTTATTCATAAAATATATACAAGGATAACTCACCTTCATCCGTTTGTACAGATTCAAGAATTTCATCTTGAACAATATCAACTTCTTGATCAAAATTGTAAAGATTTTCTTCTTAAAAAATCTCCTCTAATACAATGACATTAGGATTTGGCATTCTAAGTGTCCTTTGTTTATATTCTTCATTTCTTTCATCAGTTTCTTACTCTCTACTCTAGGACATGGTTTCTTCTTTGTTCTTGAGCAGGAATTCTTGGATTAGGAGAAAAAAATTCACCTCTTCTTAATCTTGTCGGCTCATTTTGCATTTGACGAATAATTCTATTCATTTGAGCTATTTCCATTCTTTGTCTTGTTTCTTGTGTTGTAGTTGTGTCGTTTCTCACATTAGAAATAACTCCTCGAAGGATTCCTCCACCAACTCCTCGATTTTTAACATTCCTCATTCTTCGATCTTCAACATTCCTCGAGGTTGATGCCCTTTGATTTGCGATAGTAAGGCTATCCAGTTGTCTTTGAAATTTCTCAAGAATTATCTTAGGATCAACATCTGCTTCTAGCATAATTTCTTCCATCTCGTGGCTTTATGCATAGCTCCATCTAAATAATTTATTTCTTAAGCTCTGATAGAATTTTTTACATCTGATGGAATTGTGATCTTATAACATTCAAGTATGATTGGGGCGTCTGGTGTTTTCTCTTATGGGATCTAATTTAATGCTCTTAAAAATCATAAATTGAATTCTTGGATGTTTTTTCCCTTTTTAAAATGAATTTGAGTGAATTGTGTGAGCAAAGTATGATATGCAATTGGGGGTGCATACATGGTCATGAACATAGTCTCAAAATCATCAAATGATGAAACTAACCGAGCAAGAAGAGACATGTACCATTCACAAGTTGGGTCCGTAAATGTCTGGAGAAAAAGTTTTACCAATACATAATCATGTTCTACTAGATGGATTTCACACATGTTCAAGAATAAATCCATATGTCTTATGGGATCCTTAACTCCATCTCCTGAAAATTGTGCCAAGGCTCCTTGTGGAAGAGTGGGCAATAGATGTTTCTCTCCTTGAAGATTAAGTGGGCTATTTCTAACCCTTCTTCTTGGTATTCTTTGTCTTTCTTGTCTTGCTTCATGGATCTCATTTCTTTCATTTCTCTCCTCTTTGTCCCCCATTTCTAGGGTTCTTTCTTTTTATGTGTTAGAGCTTTCACCAACTTCTAGAATTTGAAATTGTTTGCTCTTGCTTCTTGTTATAGGGCCCTTGTATGATTCCAACTTTTAATTTCTATCTCGTCTTCTTTGTCTTCTTGTGATTTCTCTTTCTTCTCCATGTGCAAGTGTCTCCCACAACCTCTCGAATTCTTCTCAGGTTCTTGTTGTGGCCAACACTAAATTGTACAACTGATGCAAGACACTTGTTTGATTTCCTAATCCAACCTATAACTGGATTTGATAAGGTTCATGCCAAGTTATGAATATTTCTGGTCTATGAAACCAACATTTTGTTCCTCCCTAGTATGGTCCCCAAAAATGTTGTTGTTTAGATCAGTTAAGGTCCAAACAACAACCTCACGAGGATATGAATCCCCTTGTGTTTTTATAGAAGTGGAACTCCTCTTTGGTTAAAAGATGTATCTTGATACTCTTAATTTGAAATAATAAAATAAGGGAGTACTAGATAGCACACCCAATCTTTATCACTCAATAAAAATGTAAAATATTAATGTTTGAAAATGAAATATATTCACATAAGAATTCCTGAGAAGAGGACCAGGAATCTTCACTCATAAAAATACAATATAAAAATACAATGTGTATAGAGATATTGAATAAAAAATAAATAACAATTATAAGAAAAACAATGTAACTCTCACATCCATCACATCATTCCTTAATTTTGATCACATTTAAGCATAGATAATTACATCATTCATAATTTTGATCACATTTAAGGATAGATAATTACATCATTCATAATTTTGATCACATTTAAGCATAGATAATTTAAGGGGCGAAATTTCTCCATTGGGCAAAATTCGAGGCCCTAAAATTTCAAGTGGGAGAATTTTTTATAATATTATGCTTTATGAAATTTATGAAGTTTAGCTGAAAAAATATATTTAATGGATAAATACTTAACCTCTTCACCAATTGTATTTTTAATTCTTTTAATTCATTAGAATATGTATCCCTCTACCCTGTGCAGTTCGAGCTCTCATTCGCCTATAAGAATTCGACCCTCTACATTTTAAATCCACATTCACCCAACAAAATTCAATCCTCTGCACTTCAAATCCACATTCACCCAATAAAACTTGGGAAATTTAGTGCAGGGAATGCAGTTTTCCCTCCTGAAAGTTTCACAAAATGTAACGATGTTGTTTGTCGTTCGAAAATAATGAGAAAAGTCGAGTTCACCCTCCAAATTTTTTGCAGGTCGCAAAGTTATCCCTGGTGAGTTTTCTATGTGAAGTTTTCCATTCCAAAATTCCTTGAGTAGAGTTTGCATGTGTTTATATGATCTTATTGAATGGCATAGGGCATATTGTAGGGTTTCTTTCATTTTTTTCCATTCTTTATTTTTCTGTTATTTTAAATCTTTAACATTTATGGGTTTTTTCGGATCAAGATTTCATGAAAAGGTAATGATCTATAGGGTTTCATATCCATGCATCCCTAGAGTAGAATTTAACTCGAAAGCAAAGTTGTAAGAACTAGAAATGGGACTGAGACCAATACTAGAACCGATCAAGACTCAAATCGATATGGAACTGAAACAGGCATGTGAACTGGTTTACTATTAAATACACAAATATGAAAATTTTAATTGTTTTAGGGTTTGGGAGGGAGTGGGGAGGGTTTTCTTTTGTTTGAAGTTGTTTTGAATGAGTCTGAAATAATTAGTCTAGTTCAACCATTGATTTGGGGGGTTAGTTAAGTGTCTTGACCAATGGGTTCAGGTTCATATTGTCTATCTATGATAACATTGTTCCCAGCTAATTCTCCCTAAATATGTTATTAGAATAGATATGTTTGGATGTAACTCCCTATGAAGTGTGACCAGGACAATATGTAATTACTGCCATGAACGAGTGCATGAAATGGTCTTGAAGTGGTTGTGTCCTCTTTCCAAGACATTATACATTTAAATTGGTCTTCAAATTATCTTTCAAAGAGTGTTCCTTCCGTGTCTACCTCTAATAGAAATGTAAATCCTCCAATGAAGTGCCCTCTCTCCTAGGCATTGAATTCTGATGTAAATGCCAAAAATAACATGAAATAAAGGAGCCCTCTGGATGGTTAATTTAAGCATGAAATGGATCTCAAAATAGTATTATTTGCAATTTGCCTAGTTAGAGGAAAAACTTCATGTGGTATCCTTGGTCATTCCTTGGTTCAATGAAGGTTTTCATAGTAGAGTCTTTGACAATGTGCCAAGGATGCCTTACATATTTTACTTTATTTCATGGCACCAAGCTCATTTTGTTGATGTAGGAAGGTTAGATTATGCAATTTTAGGTTTCCATGATTGTTACAGTGCCTTCCAATATTGCATTTTAGGAAGTGCAACTTGATTACATGCATACTAGATGCTAGTTGTAGGCAAGAGGAGATCTACATGCTCTACAAGGCATAGTAAAGTTGCAAGTATTGGTTCACAAACACATGGTGTAAAAGTGGGTAGCTACAACTTTGTGTTGGATCTAAGCATTAATTAGAGTTCAAGCTAGGGTCTGTGCACTTCAACTTTGAATGTTTGACAAGGGGTAGACACTTTAGAGGCATTTTCTCTAGTGGCATCAATAGGATTCCAATTAAGAATGAAATGAAAGCACCTGCCAAATGGTTGGTTTGGTCATAGAAATAACTTTGGAGAGAAATGGATC
>ML793293.1:595266-628811 GCA_009831015.1 Picea engelmannii | reverse complement strand
GAGTACAACCCTAAAGCCTGCTGGTCCTGGATTTCCCTTCGAGGAGCCATCAAAATTTAGTTTTACAAAACCTTGAGGGGGGAGGGGACTAGGAGGAGGGTATGCAAGAATGTATGGCAAAGGGAGGGGGGACTTGGTGAGGGCGGCCAGGGAGATTCCACTGCCACGACGAGATGATGAGACTTTCTGAAGGATTGCATTGTAGGTCTTCCTGTGTCCAATGTCCAACTCTAATTGTTCCCGAATGAGAGTGAGGATCTTTGCCCAAGTAGTGAGGGGGGGAGAGGAAAGGGAATGAAAAATTCTTTTGTTTTGCTCTTTCTAGATTTGCCAAACTATGAATCCTGGTAGTAATTGCCATATGCGATCTAAAATTGGCCTTTGATAGGTGATCAAGTCCCAATTTTCAATAGCGCTGACAATACTTGCTCTGTTTCTGTTGGAGCGACGCATTATTTTTTTTGCCTTGTCCCATATTACCCCGTTGTGAGGGCATTGATTTAAAATGTGCTCCATTGTTTCCTCCTGTTGTCGACGGAGAAGGCATATCGAAGGTCCTACAAAACCCTGCTTCCAAAGGTTATCCCAGGTGAGTATGTGATTTTGAGCTATTAGCCAAAGGAAAATGGAGATTTTCAGCCAAAATTTGGAATTCCAGATTTTACCCCAGATGTGCTCTTTTGGCTGCATGTGGTAATTTTGTGAAGGTAGTAGGCTTCTTTTACTGAGAAGTTTCCTATTGGCGAGTGTCCCCACCTGAGGATGTCCATTCCTTTACTAATACAAATCTTCCACTGCGAGGCTAAGTCACACCAGGGTTGTGTGTTGTTGTCCTTTGGTATGTTGAGTTCATGGGGCCAAGTCTTCCATATGCACCAAGGGTGGTGTTGAGAGTTCTCCTTCCAAAGGTCCTTTACATGGATTGTATCCCACGATTGCATTTGCTGATATAGGGGGCGTAGCTCTTCCATTGAGTGCAAAGGTGGAAATTGCTGCTAGGAGTCCTACTAGAATAAGGACAACTCTCCATTTCGAATCTCCCAGAAAACATATTTTTGTATGAGAGGGTGGTTGCACCATGTTGCATTCCATATATTGGATCCTTGAATCAGATAATTTACTCTGATAAGGAGATCCACATTGGTGGTTGGTGCATATTTGAGCCTCCAAAGTTTATCCCACAACTCTGTGGGATGTTTGAGCCAACACCACCAAAGTTTCCCCCCCATTATGCAATTGAGCTTGCCCGGATCCCTTAGACCCAGTCCCCCTATGGATTTTGGCCGATAGATTGTATCCCAGCCTACTAGAGCCCATTTCTTGTTCGAATGGTGACAACACCAAAGAAAATTTTGTTGGAGGTTTTTGATGGATTTTATAACTGACTGTGGTGATGCCAATGCTGTAAAAAGGTAGGTCAGTAGAGCTTGAAGAACTGATTTCAGAAGGGCTAGACGGGCTGCGAGTTTGAGAGAGCGAAAGGTCCAGTTGTTTAGTCGGTTGGAGATGGATAGTAGAAGGCTATCCCAAGAGATGTTGCATGTGGCTACCTCCGTGAGGGGGATACCAAGATAGTTGGATGGAAGGGAGCTCTTGGGGATACCCATAAGTTTGGAGATGTGGGTTTGGACCACCATCAGGGTGTTGAAGAAGAATATATGTGATTTGTCCAGGTTTAGGGAGGTTCCCGAAGCTTCTGCAAAGTCTGTGAGGATGGACTTGAGCTTGTTAGCCTCCTGGGCGGTCGGGGTATTCATCAACAAGGTGTCATCCACGAATTGATTGTGGGAAGCCGCCCACTAGAGATTATGAAGGGGTAGGCCTTTGAGGGAACCATCCTCGATTGAGGCATTGATGTAGTGGCCTAGGCCTTCAACCATTATAACAAAAAGGATAGCGGAAAGGGTGTCCCCCTTTCAGATGCATCTGGTAGAGGAGAAGGGATGGGAGGGTACTCCATTAACCATAATGGATAAAAAGGTTGAAGAAGTGAGATGAATGATCCAATCTATCCAAGCTTTATCAAATCCATAAGCCTCAAGGAGGGAGCACATGTATTACCAACTAATTCTGTCAAAATCTTTTGAGAGATCTATTTTGATAAGCATACCTGGGGTACGAGTTGATTTGAGTGAATGTATTACCTCGTGAGCAAGGATGACGCTGTCCATGATTCGACGCCCCTCCACGTAGCCTCATTGTTCCTTGGAGATGATGAAGGGAAACCCATGTTTAAGTCTTAGAGCTATTACCTTCGTGATGATTTTGTAGATTACATTGCAGAGTGAAATGGGGCAGAACTGCTTTGGATGGGTTACTCTCTCTTCCTTTGGGATTAGCATGAGGAAAGTGGCATTGAAGGCCGAGAGGACTTGTCTAGATGCTCAAGAATCCTCTATGAGTTGCCAGACTTCTTCCTAGATCATCGGCCAACAATAATGAAAAAAATATGTTGTAAATCCATCAGGTCCCGATGCTTTCCCAAGAGGCATTTCTTTAACTACTTGATCAACTTATTCTTGTGTGATCGACATCATTAGTGTTTCATTCCGTTCCTTTGTGATGAGGGATGGGATGTGCCTGGTTATCTTGCTTATAGCTCGTGTTCTGTCCCTAATGGGTTTTGAGAGGATGTCTTTGTAGTAATTTACCTGTTCCGCTTCTATGCTTGCATGATCCATAATTTGGTTTCCCTGAGCATCTTCTAGTTGAGTGATTCTATTGATGTATCATCGATGCACCATGGAGCGGTGGAAGAACTTGGTGTTCCTCTCTCCCTCCTTGAGCCATTGTGCTCTGAATTTCTATCTCCATAGTATATCCTCTTGTTTTTGACGCTCCTCTAGTTTTTACTGAAGCTTTTCTTCCTCTCTTGCAAAATCTTTCGTCCGTCCCTGTAAAATAAATACTTGTTGCAGGTCCTCCGGGTGTTTCTCAACTTCCTGTTTTTTCTGGAAGATGTTACTGAACACGTTTTTGTTCCAGTTTTTTAGATGCAATTTGAAATTCTTCAGCCGCTACTGGAACTTATACATGCATGTGCCATGGGCTATCTCTGCCTGCCTCCACCAAGATTTGGAGAGTTCTTGAAAATTCGAGTGGGTGAGCCAGAACTTTTCGAAGCGAAAGGGTTTAAGCTTGGGTGTTTCTCCTGTTTCTAGCCATAGAGAGACTGGCCAGTGATCTGAACCCCGATTTTGGGAGAATGTTGGCTTCTAACATTGGATCCTCCAACATTATTGATTCAAATATGAGGAAGCAATCTAATCTGCATGCCACGAGCTGGGGGCGAGATCGCCGGTTGGACCATGTAAATATTCCATTCATGGTTTCTATGTCTATGAGTTTGAGCTAGTCTATTAGTGTTCTAAACTTACCACTGTCCTGTTCCAATCACTTTTTGCCTTCGCTCTTCTTCTCCAGCGTGAGAATTATGTTGAAGTCTCCCCCCACTATCCAGCGCGCGGATCTCATCAGCGCACATACGATGAATATCCTGTGTAGGAAAAGATCCTTGTCCTGGGCACTTTGCGGTCCATATGCGTTTGTGAGCATTCCCTCCTTGTTGGATCCCAAGGCCCGGAAGTGGAATATGAGTGTGCCAACCATGGAAAAAGGTTGATCTATAATGACTGTGGCAGGGTTCCATAGAATGGCTAGGCCCCTTGTGGCGCCATTTGAGTCTGTGTAAATGGAGTTGTAATTCCTCCAGCATCTATGAAATATTTTCTTTGCTGCGTCCCCGACACATTTAGTTTCCTGTAAGGGAAGAATGTTCAGATTCTCTCCACGAATAGTGTTTTGAAGGGTCCTTTCTTTGGACCTTCCATTGAGCCCTCTGATATTCCAAGTGATGATCTTCATCATGATGAGTGGGGTGGGAAGATACGTAACCTTTCGTGAGATGGTGGATCTGTCCCGAGTTGAGCATATAGTCTCCTACCTCTTTGATTAGTTGATGTGTTGATTTCCGGCCTCTGAGCTTTCTTTCTCGCAGGGTGCGTCTGGGATCTGGTGCTGGATCTGGGGATATACCCAGTCGTGAAGTGGCTCCTGCAATGGAATCAATGAATACTTTGTGCACCTTTCTTAGTTGTTCTATTGGGATGGTTTGAAACTCCTTTTTATTGAAGGCTTCCTCAAGTTTCTCCAGGTCGATGTCCACCAGATCCTGATCCTCTAGCTGCATGAGGGTGTCCCCCCCGTCCTCTGATTTATCCTCATTCTATCGTACTGAAGGATCAATTTATTGGATATTTTATGTGGCTTGTTTAGGTTGCAGCTTGGCTTTTCCTTTATCCTTGTCCTGGTTGTTTTTTTTATGCGGATTTTCCACCTCCTCTTCTTCTGGGAGCTGATTTAAGATATCAAAAGAATTGTTGATGGGGATCTTCTAGTTTCTCTCTTGATTGTGCTTCCTGGGGGGTTATTTTTTCTTGTCTGTGACTGTTGTGAATCCATCCTTTTGCTTTCTGTCCCCCGCTCTTGGGTTTTGAATGTTTAGAGGGAAGTCACAGAAGAGGTGACCGTGCTCATGAAATTTCCTGCAACATAAGGGGATGTGTTGATAATCGATGGTTTGGTTCCAATCCTCATCCTAGTATTCTATAGTTACTAAGCTTGGTAAGGCCTTCAAGATATCCATGTAGAAATAGATGCGAGCATAGGAGGTGTATTTCCTTTGTTTTGTCGCCTATGAGGATTTTACATACCGTCCAACTGTGTTTCCTATGCCCATGAGAATTTCTTTTAACCAAAATTCCTGGGGTAAGGAGTAGAGGCGGATCCAGACTGGTGCCATAGTGAAATCCTCTTTCTCTGGACTGAAGTGGTCCATCCAGAATCTGAGGAAAATCCCTACAGAGTTGTAAAAATAGGGTCTGTTGTCGAAGATCCGATCCTTTTCCTCCATGTTATAGAGGATAATCGTGAAGAATCCCTTGGAGTTGAGTTGGACCTCATAGTCCCCCTTTGGGTCCCATCAAGCTTTGATCCATCGCATGAGGTCCCTTTCCGAAGGCCAAAGACCCAAAAACTTCCTGATCAGGGAACACTCTTTCATGAATTGGGTGTGTTCCCCGACCCTAGTCGAGTTGATAGTATATCTGGGCATTTTATCAGATTGTAGGATGCATTTCCTCGGTTCCCATCCTCGAGACGCCTTTGGATGAGACGTACTTGTCTCTACTTCCATTTCTTTGTTGAAGCCTTAGATCTTGTCCCCTCTCTATCATTTGCTACAACATTTCTCTATGAGGGGGGTTGCACCCCTCCCCCTGGAACCATTGC
The DNA here is from genome assembly GCA_009831015.1 of Picea engelmannii. Taxonomy (NCBI): domain Eukaryota; kingdom Viridiplantae; phylum Streptophyta; class Pinopsida; order Pinales; family Pinaceae; genus Picea; species Picea engelmannii. The sequence goes on along the minus strand of ML793293.1, from coordinate 623,522 downwards.
CGGAGATCAAGCGCTCTAGCTATGTGATGGTCTGCTAACCGAGGTGTGGCGGCTTCGTCTGCATGAGTTTGGGAATCACAACATGTGGCGCAGAAGTTAGGGTTTTTGAACTACATCTCCCTGGAGTATGACAATTTTTATTTATACAATACATGTTTAAATATTATTTTATGTCTTTTAATAAAGAAAAATATTTGTTTCTACATTGTTATTTATAACACTAATTAGTATATGAGCAATGTTATTAGTCCCTACCGAAGGCAAACATAAACTCTAGCATTTGATATAGTGTTGACCGTTAATTAGTTTATGTTTGATTGCATATATTTTCATGTTTTCCAAACTTGTATATAGGAGAAAATAAATGATTGTTTTTTTATAATATTTAAATTGATTTTATAGAAACACTATTGGCTAACAAGATGGATGTCTTATTGGGAAGCTCTGATGGGTAAGCTAATATTTTGAATCTATTATAAGCTTATTGAATCTATCATGAATTTTTGGAATATTACATAACCTAACTTTTCAATCTATTACAACTTCATTGAATCTCTCCGGATTATCTTTTTGACATTTGACGATGCATTGACATCTAACAACTACTATGCATTGTATCGATCCTTGGATTATCTTTTGACATATGACGATGCACTGACATCTGAAAACTGCGATGCATTATATCAATATGTGTATGTCGTGGATCTATATGCTGCGAGTTTTGACAACATTCTACCACCTTTCTTAACTTTGATCTTTAGTTAAGAACCCATAGACATTGGGGAAACGTCAAACATAGATTTTTTGGAATTCTTCGATGGCCTTCTAGAATCTTTGCAACTTCTATTTTTTTTAGATGCTCTGAAAGCCATTGAACTGTTGTATATCCTTGAACATTCTCGGAGATTGGATCCTTACATTGCAACCTTTGAGTTTCCATTGAGCTGGCAAGGGTTTATGCAATCGAAAACAATGCCCAGAAAACAACAAAATGACAACACTTTGAGCTTCTCCAACAATGTAGGAGTCCTGATCAGGGTTGTAGGATCCCCTGTAAGAATAATCAAATTGAAACAATTATTTTGTAGGATGAATAAATCTATCTAAGTATGAAAAAGAAGTTTTGCAGAACACTATTGAAGTAGATACCACTACTTCTGACACAAGACTTGAAGCATTGACCTTGAAGTGATTATCACTTTTCAATTGAAAGAAACTAGCAGGATGGAAGGCCTCCTAAGATCCAACAAATGGAGTCTTGCAACATTGAAAGAAGGGATAGCAGTTTAGGTCAAGGTTGGTCCATCTCCATGTATGTTTCTTCAATTGACAAACCTTATTTAGATTCATCTTCACTTGGAGGAGAAGCAAGAGACTCAAGCGAAAATTGGTTTTGAGCCTTGCATATTTTTAAAACGAAAAAATATATAGCTCTAATCCAACAAATTTTTATGTATATTTTTTAAAGAAAAAATTAGTCAGATCCCCTTTTTCTATGAATTTTTTGATTGAGGGAGAGGATCCGATTTGAACCTGTGACATGGTGTCATGTGGATGAGTTACAATGTGCTAGAAAATGGGAGTTACAATGTTTTGAATTGTGGATGTAGTATTTTTTAATATAGCATAACCATTTCTGGTTATAAGTAAAAATATATTGAACAAGACTTCTACAATATATGAAACTGGACGTTATTATAAGTTAAAATATCACTCGATAGTTTGCATATGAACATGATGGATTTCAATAATGTGTCAATTGAACTCATGATAAGATTTCTGGTAGAAGTTATTGTTACAAATAAAGAGATGTGCTCATTTTTCCATAGACAATATAGCAATATTGTCACCCAACCATAGGCCGAAGCCACCCCGAGCACCTTAACCTTGACAGATAGAATAATTCCAGAAGAAAACCCTTAGAACCAATACCCAACCAAGGTAGCACACGTCTCTCCAAATCTAGCACACCAAGCAGAGAGTTCAAACCATAACCAAGGCAGAAAGTCCAAACCATAACCAAAGACCAAAATACCAGTTGCAGTAGTTGCAACTGCACTCCAAAACTTGTGCACCACTAGTCTTTGTGAGCTGTGAGAGTGTGTCAAATGAGGTTTAGCGACCTCTTATTTATAGTCTTCCAAGTGACCTAACTGGGTGAACTTGTACTTCTGGAGGATAAGAATTTAATATAAATTATTATCTTGAGCCGACTTGTCTTCTAGGGTTATTATCCAACGTTTTAGGGTTTCTCTTACTTCCCTAAATATTCTAGTCTCGTCAAAGGTTACACATAGAGGTTAATACCTCCCGAAGCTACCATAATATCAACACTTCCTCCTAGCTAGGGAGGTATTAAAGACAATGGTCTTGAGCACAAACAGACCATTCGACCGATATCATCATCATAGCCACACATGGTATCTCATGATCACATAGATAAACTCACGAGCAACATCATCACTATCAATATCATCTGATAGCATTAACTACATCATCTCTTGAAGCCATACTCCATTTGAGTAATCATGCATGATGTTGAATAAGTCACTCACTCCACAGAGTGATACAAGGACCATTCTTCTAATCCGGACATATGTCCTAGAAGAATAATTGTTCCAACAGATGTTGAAAGCCACGCCATGGGCTATAAGGACCATTCTTCTAATCCGAACATATGTCCTAGAAGAATGACTGCCCTGGACCATTTTTCCCTCCGACCACTACTGTGAACTCAAGGAAAATGTATGTCATGTACCAATTTCTCCACTCTGGTCACAACCTTGAACTTAGGGAGACAAACCATTCTTCTAACCCGGACATACATCCTAGAAGAATATTTTTCCATGTTATATCAACAATCTGTCAACCTAGACCATTCTCCACAAGGATAATGTCTGTCCACTAGCAATCTGTCCTGCCTGGACCATTTTCCGCTTGGAGAATGTCTGTCCATCAACACATTGACTATCCATATAGCAGGAAATCATCTCCAACACTAGTGGTAGTCTCTATGACAATCAAAACAATGCCATCCAATAGAACAAAACTATGTCTATCCATAGTGGTATACAACTACTATCCAGTGGTACACAACCACTCCTAGTAGCACACGACTACTAACCAATGACACACAATCACTATAGTGGATCACCTCCACCACAATAGCATACAACTACTGTCCAGAGACATGCAATCTCCCCAAAAATTATATCATCTGATATTAACCTACATAAACAATATCATGATACAAACTGAGTCATCTGGGCCATTCCTCCACTCACATATGTGATATCTGCAAGAGCATCTTCCCTCGGAAAGTAAAAACACTAGCCATGGGATATATGGACTATTCTTCCCAAGTAGAGAAGAATAGTTGTCCCTGATTTCTGAGCCTAGACCATGCACCTAACTGGGCCATTCCTTCGACACTAATCAAAGTCAAACCTAGAGAGAATGAGTCTTCCCTAGGGAATGCCTATCCATGATTGCTGAACCTGGACCATTCACCTAAATGGGACACTCTTTCGGCACTAATCATAATGCAACTTGGAGAGAATGTGTCTTCCTTAGGGAATGACTGTCCAAACCATTTCCTAATGGAGATGTCTGTCTTGCACCAACCTCTTATAACAAACCATTCTTCAAAACTTCTCACAACTGTGAACTTTGAAAGAATGAATTCCCAAAGAGGCAGACCATTCTGCTTGACCACTACTCAGAGTGACTGCCAAGAATAATTATTGTCCTAGACCATCCCCCCACACCGACCACAAGGGGAATCATTGTCTATGGTACATCATCGATCTATCATACCATTTTCATTACGAAAATAGCTGTTCGATCTGGACCATTTTACGAACTGGAAAATGCTTGTCTGTCAGAAATCTTGGGCCACTTCTCGGACTTGAAGGTGACTGCCCAACCTGGACCATTTTCCGAACTAGAAAATAACTGCCCATAAATCAATAGCATATCAGTGCTCCCTCCCATCCTGGGAGCAATCTCTTTCTTTTCCAATAAGGAAGTCATCTTCACGAGTACCAACTTGTCCCTTAAGTATGCAAACTTTTCATCTTGGACAAAGGCTTTACCAAAATATCTATCATCTGTGGAGATATACTGGAGAACCACTTCTCCCCTATGGACTCTATCATGGAGAAAATAATACTCGATCTCAATGTGCTTCGACCTGTCATGGAACAACGAGTTCTCTGAAATCTTCACACAACTCTGATTATCACAATATATCATTGTCGAATCCAACACCTGATCAAACAGTCTAGAAACCAGCTTACGAAGCCACACTGATTCTGTACCAGCATCACAAGTTGCAATATACTTTGCTTCTGCAGTTTTGAGTGCAACATACGTCTGTTTCCTACTAGCCCATGATATCATGGCAAAGCTCAAAATGAAACATATCCAAGAAGCACTTCTTATGTTATATGCACTCCTTGTCCAAACTGAATCGATAAATCCATGCAACTGTATATCATGTCCGACAAAGCAAATATCCGGCTAAGCATTCTCTAAATACATTAACGAGCCAAGCAATTGTCGATACAAAGATGAGTCTATTGGATCAAAGTATCTCAACTTCTTCAGATCTATCATCGTGGGAGTTTTCCATGGATTTGAAATCCATCATCCCAAACTTATGAAGAACCATTTCAATATACTTCCTCTGTCATAGGAAGTTTTCACCACTCTTTTGATGTACATGAAAGGATTTGCACCAAGTTGCTTGAATCCATACAAGGTCTTCTTTCTTCTGCATACAAGGGTCTCCTTCTGGTATACCTCAAAACCTTGAGGTTTCTCTACATATGCTTCTTCTTCAATTACTCCATTGAGAAGAATAATCTTTACATTCATCTTATGTAAACGCCAACCCATGGATACTGCAAGAGATGTAATGGATCAGGTACAGGTATGTCTGGTTACTGAAACAAGGCTGCCATCATAGTATTCTCCCTCCTTCTGGGAGAACCCTCTAGCCAAAGTCTCGCCTTGTATCTATCAATGCTTCCATTTATAAGTCTTTTTCACAATTTATCACATACATTTCTCTTCAACACAACTTCCTTCCATTCCTTTCGCGTGACTGCTTCTAGTGGGTTCAAACTAGTTCAATTGGTTGTTCTGACTTTTCTTTATTTCTTGGAATCTTCATGTTTTTCCTCATGTTTCTCTTTAATGTTGGAGTCCATGGAATATTCTATATATTTCATGCACTTATTTCCTGAAGGCTCCAAGTTTTTCCTTCCGCCATAGGAACATAAATGTAGATGGACAACCAAGGATATTCAAGGATTCTTTTCAAAGAAGACTTCTTCTAGAGTCAGGATGAACATGTGCTGCTTATCATGGCTACTACTTGTAATGAAGAATATGGACAAATACTTCATAGTATTCACAGATTCTTCAATGGATCATATCATTGGGGATTAGCTCCCTCCTAATCCTAGCTTCATGCATGAATGAACAATATACATGCTCTTCTTTTGGAATTCTGTGACCAACTCCCTCCATCTGAGAGAGTCCATGCTTCCATCTGTTGCACAAGCATGTTCTGGTTTCCTTTTGATTCCTGACTTCCTTCGAGTCTGAATCCTCTGAGTCTCTTTAAGTTTGTTTCTATTTGTTCTATTTTCTTCCCATTTGGCAGTTGTGTCATCCTTATAAACTTCTTCTATGATATCTTTCACAAGGATTGCTCATCACAAGGGTACCTACCCGAAATAAGAACAACAAGAGCAAACTAGAAATATCTATCTAGAGGAGATGTTAGTTCATCTTGCGAATAAGTACAATACACATATATATCAATAGTATTCATATGCAGTTAAGTATTCATTGCACCTATCAATAATAGAATCTTTCAAATATTGCTTTCACAATTTGTAATGTAGCAACTATCACCCTTGATATATATATAAATTTTAACAATTTAATCAAACGTGGAACCTTAAACCTCACTTGCTATGGAGGGTGCACTTGTTTTTCTAAATGAACTGAATCCAAGATTATAGCTTGGAAAATATCTCTAGTACTTTCCTTGCAAACACACTCATGTTTTTCTAGATGATATAACTTAGATAGCATATACAAGTGCATACCTTTGAAACCTTGTAGCATCGTCCAACTTATCTTCCAATTTGAAAGTAGATACCATCTTGACAAGAAGAGATTAGAAACTCAATCAGAAGATTCAATGATTAGAACAAGCTAGAAAATATAAAATTTCAACTTTGACCACAAAATCAATTTAATCAAAAGTCAACCTTTGACTTTGACCAGTGAACCTTTGACCTTGACTAGTCAAATTTTGACTTTGACCAAAAATTTAAACCTAACATTTTTGCTAACTGAGAGTACCAAGAGGTGCACTAGGATAGGGTGCACTGGGATGTCAAGGAATTAGGTCAAAAATTTCATCATAAGTGCCTGAACACAAGGGTTATGGTTTGTTGTAGCTGCATAATTAGAAAACCTAGTTGCAACTGTAATTGGTGCCACAACGAGCTTAAAAAATAACTTCCCAATCTATCTTCCAGTGGTTAGACTGTCTGAAGATATTGTGGGCCCATAACCTGTTAGAAATAAAGAGACGTGCTCGTTTTTCCATAGAAAATATAGCAATATTGTCATCCAGCCATAGGCCGAAGCCACCCCTGAGCACCTTAACCTTGATAGATAGAATAATTCCAAAAGAAAACCCTTAGAACCAATACCCAACCAAGGTAGCATACGTCTCTCCAAATCTAGCGCACCAAGCAGAGAGTCCAAACCGCAACCAAGGCAAAAAGTCCAAACCATAACCAAAGACCAAAATCCCAGTTGCAGTAGTTGCATCTGCACTCCAAAACTTGCGCACCACTAGTCTGTGTGAGTTGTGAGAGTGTGTGTCAAATGAGGTCTAACGCCCTCTTATTTATAGTCTTCCAAGTGACCTAACTAGGCTGAATTGTACTCCTGGAGGACAATAATTTACTATAAATTATTATCTTGAGCCGACTTTCCTTCTAGGGTTATTATCCAATGTTTTAGGGTTTCTCTTACTTCCCAAAATATTCTAGTCTCGTCAAAGGTTACACATAGAAATTAATACCTCTCGTAGATACCATAATATCAACAATTATTTTGGTAAGGGTGCACAATAATCCCTTGAATAAATGGATATCGTTGGTTTATTATGCCTTGGAATCTTCAAATCCACTCACCGCCCGTTCAAATCAGAATTGTTGTAAAAAATGCTCATTGACTACTCATGGATCACCAACAGAATGAGAGATTACAACATATTCTTATGAGGCCTACGAATTTGAAGATTGGAACACTGGATCGATTAAAGAGTGAAGACATGAGCTTGGAAAATGCTTATCAAGGTGGAATTAGAGCCAAATCATGTGCCAAATTGTTGTGTCACCATGTGTGTTCTAGTGTTTTGAGATTGCCATTCACCAAGAATTCGTTGCTAGACTCACTACTCTAGGTTGACCACACATTTGATTATTTCTAAATGTTGGAAGAAAAAATGAATTATTTCATGAATTACTTTTGAAAGAACACAATAGATCATGGAAAATTGATGGTGCAGATAGCTTGTCTATTCAATAGTGGAAGTGTTGGGCATATCAAAATTGTTGGGTAGATTCGATCAGATCCATGGATCAAGAGGAAATAGGCAGATTGTTGATTGATATGTAGGGTATATCGTGTATATTGAATCATAGGTGAAAATATTTGGTGAAGGCAGAGCACTACTACAATTGAGATTGTGTGATTAGAAGAGATCATAATGTGCAAATTGAAGAGCTCATGCCATTCTAGTTGCAATGGTGGATTTATGAATTCTGGTTGCTGCATTATTTTGGTGGTAGCATATCTATCAAGAGTAAGAGAACTTCAAGGATATGGAATAGATAATAATTCTTAACGATCAAATAGCTTTTGATTCCCACAAAGTAACACCACTATGAATACCTGTAGATCAAAAAAATTCAACAAAGGGTTGAATCTATGGACTTATTATATGTGAAACCTCTAGACTCCATTTCTCATATCGTTCTCGCTTCTAGTTCCTTTTCTCATTTGTGGTTGCGGGTAACATAGTGATTTGTTGAAGTTTTCCAACTTCGGGCAGTCATTCTCCATAAGAAAATACAAAGAAACCATTGAAGAAGAATCCAGAAAGGACAAGAAGAAAATAAAAGACAAGAAGATCAAGTCAGCACCATTGAAGCATTAAAGAAACACTTGTAAAGGAAACAAAATAAATAAAATAAAGTTAAAAGACAAAAAATGACAAGTCAACCCTGCCAGTGAAATAAGGTGACTTGACTAGTATAAATAAAGGCAAGTTCGTTTCATTATAGCACATCTCTTCTCATCTAGTGCGCAAGTCCCAATTGCAGTTTCCAGTTGCACAAATTTTAAGGTGCACTATCTTGTCTAGGGTTCACTATCTTTGAGGGTTCTTCCTCATACAAGGGTGAAATTCTCTATTTGGTGGGTTTCTTCATTTTTCTGGTGATGTATTTGTGAACTTGGATTAAATTTCTTCTAGAGATTTTTTTTTTGGGTTTTTTTCTCGAGTTCGGGTTTTTCCAAGATAAATATTATGTCTATTGTGCATGGTTATCTCTATTTGATTCTATTATTTCCGTTGCAGTTTTATTTTAGTTGAAATTTTTCAGCGTGTAATTATTCTTTGATAACAGTGGCATTGAAATCTGTTTGAAATTATAAGGTAATAATTATCAGATCTAGAAATTAGAAAAATCAACATGGGTTTAGTGTTAGAAAATAATAGGTGTGCTCGTTTAACCATAGACAATATAGCAATATTTTCACCCAACCATAGGCCGAAGCCACCCCCGAGCACCTTAACCTAGACATAAAATAATTACGGAAGGAAACCCTAAGCCTAATAGCCAATCAAGGTAGTGTATCACTCTCTAGAGTTAGCATACCAGGAAGAAAGTACAAACCATAACCAAGAGAGAGTCCAAGCCTAAAACCAAAAATACAAGTTGTAGTAGCCGCAGTTGCAACTACTCTCCAAACTTGCACACAACTAAATTTCTGCAGTTGCGAGTGAGTGTGTACTAAATGAGCTCTAGCACTCTGTATTTATACTATTTCTTCTTAGCTGCCTGGGCCGAATTCTCTTCTCGGGGGATAAAACTTAATATTAAATTAATGTCTTTAGCCGACTCATCTTCTAGGTTTATTGTTCAAATATTTAGGGTTTCTCTTGCTTCCCATAATATTCTAGTCTTGTCAAGGTTACACGTGGAGGTTAATACCTCTCGCAGCTACCATAAGATCAACACTCCCTCCTAGCTAGGGAGGTATTGAAAGAATGGTCTTGAGCACAAACATACCATTCAACCGGTAGCATCATCATAGCCACACAAGCTATCTCATGATCAAATCACAAGCACAATCATCACTATTAGTATTATCTGATAGAATCCACTACATCATCTCTCAAATCCATATTCCAACCGAGTAATCATGTATGATGTTGAATAAATTACTTACTCCACAAAGTGATATAAGAACCATTCTTCTAATCTGGACATATGTCCTAGAAGAATAATTGTTCCAACAGATGCTGGAATCCATGCCATGGGATACAAGGACTATTCTTCTAATTCAAACATATGTCCTTCAAGAATAAATGTCCCAGACCATTTTCTTCCCGGAGAATGTCTGTCCACCAACACATTGACTATCTAGCTAGTTGGTAATCATTTCCAACACTACTAATAATCTTCATGGAAATCAAAATAATGCCATTCAATAGAACACAACCGTGTCTATCCATAGTAGTACACAACTACTATCCAGTGGTACACAACTGCACCAAGTAACACACGACTACTTAATCAGTGACACATAGTCACAACCAGTGGAACACATCCACCACAATAACATACATCTACTGTCCAAAGACATATAGTCTCCACAAAAATCATATCATCTAATATCATCCTACATAAAACAATATCATGATATCAACTGATTCATTAGGGCCATTCTTCCACTCACATCTATGAGATTTGGAAGAGCATCTTCCCTCAGAAGATAAAACATCATCCATGGGCTATTTAGACTATTATTCTCAAGAATATAAGAATAGTTGTCCCTGATTTATGAGCCTGGACCATTGACCTAACTGGGCCATTCCTCCAGCACTAATCATAGTGCAACCTGGAGAGAATGAGTCTGCCCTGGGGAATTCCTGTGCCTGATTTATGAACCTGGACCATTCACCTAACTGGGCCATTCTTCTGGCACTAATCATAGTGCAACCTAAAGAGAATGAGTTTTCCCTAGGGAATCACTGTTCGGACCATTTCCCGAGGAAATGACTGTCCTGCACCAACCTCCAAAAAGAACCATTCTTCGAAACTGCTCACAATTGTGAACTTCCAAAGAATGATTCCCTGACGAGGAAAACCATTCTTCTTGACCACTACTCAGAGTGACTTCCAAGAAGAATGACTGTCCTAGACCATTCCCCCACACTAGCCACAAGGGGAATCATTGTCTATGGTATATCAATAAACTATCAAACCATTTTCATTACGGAAATGACTGTCTGATCTGGACCATTTTCCGAACTGGAAAATGCCTGTCCATCATAAATCTCAAACCACTTTTCGAACTGGAAAGGAACTTCTCATCCTGGACCATTTTTTGAATTGAAAAGTGACTATCCATAAATCAATAACACATCAATGCTCCCTCCTAACTTGGGATTAATCTCTTCCTTTTTCAATAAGGAAGTCGTCTCCACGAACCCCAACTTGTTTCTTAAGTACACAAAATTTTCATCTTGGATAGAGGCTTTACCAAAATATATGCTATCTGCTCATCTGTGGAGATATATTGGAGGACCACTTCTCTTTTTTGGACCTCATCACAGAGAATATAATGCTTGATCTTAATGTACTTCGATTTGTTATGGATCACTGGTTTTCTCTGAAGGCTTCATATAGCTATGATCATTACAATATATCATGGTTGAGTTCAACACTTCTGTTTCCTGCTAGCTCATGACATCATGGCAAAGCTCAAACTGAAACATATCCAAGTAGCACTTCTTCTGTCATCATGAGAGTTTTCCATGGATAAGAAATCCATCATCTCAGACTTTTGATACGCTATCTATGTTATAGAAAGTTTTAACCACGCTTATGCTGTGTATGAGATACTCTGCATTGGGTTGTTTAAATCCATGCAAGGTCTTCTTATATCTACATACATGGGTCTCTTTCTGGTATAAGATTCTTTCTCACTTGCTTTATTTGGGAAGAACAATATTTTATATGTAAATTCCAATCCATGGATACTGGTGAGCTGTCTTTATAGTTTTTCTCCTTCCTTATGGAAGAACCTATGAATCTCGCAATGCTTCCATTCACAAGTATTTTTCACATTTTCTTACATACACTGTTATTTATCATAACTTCCATTTCTTCTGCTTGATTTCTTCTAGTGGGTTCAAACCAAGATGGTAGTCTTGTGATTCTCGGTATAATCACTGGTTGTTCTGGATTTTCTTTCTTTCTTGGAATCTTCATGTTCTTCCTCATGTTTTTATTTATCTCTTGGGTCCATGGAGTCTTCTATAGATTCCATGCTCTGAAGATTCCAACTTCTTCCTTTCATCATAGGATCATGTATGTAGATGGACAACCAAGGATACTTTAAGGCTTCTTTTCGAAGAAGACTTCTTCTAGAGTCAAACTGAACACATGCCGCTTATCATGGCTACTATTTTCAATGGGAACATGGAAATATACTTCATAATACTTAATGGATCATATCATTTAGGATTATCTCCCTTCTAATCCTTTCTTCATGCATGAATGCATGCTCTTCTTTTGGAATTCTGTAATTAGCTCCCTCCATCTAAGAGAGTCCACGCTTCTGTCTGCATCCTTATTGCCTTCTGCAAAGTGTCACAAGTCTTTCTAATTTCCTCTTGATTGTTGACTTCTCTCTGTTTTGAATTCTTTTGGGTCTCTTCAAGTTTGATTTTGATTTCAGATTATATGGCAGTGGTTACTTATATAATCGCTTCCACATGAATTGTTACCAAAGATTGTCAATATAATTCATCTTTTCATGTGTATTTCTTGACTTATAGTCTTCGTGATAGGAATCCTTATCTTGTTGTTCTTCCATAGGTGTTGTTTTACTTGAACATATTATCTTCTAAGAAATAGATATACATGATATGTACATAAACTATGTAAGAATGGTATGTACAAGAACTTTGAAGAATATTGCTACCTTGACTTAGAAGAAGAAGTCTGTTTTATCCTGCTTGTCCTTCTTTGAGGGTTCCCTTTCTTCGACAACATATGCTTTGTCTGTTTCCTTCCTTTTCTTTAACTCATGACAATGGTTCCTGTAGTGACCGTATTTTCGACAGTTGAAGAATTGTATCTTTGACATATCCTTTTCTTGATTTTTTTTTTTCCTTAAGCCAAACTTCTTCTTATTTCTGAAATTCTTGAACTTTGTTGTGAAGGATTGATCTTCGTATTTATTTTGTGATTTATCTTTTGCGTTAATCCTTGATTCTTATTGTGCACAACAAGTCCAAAGTTATTCAAATGTGGGATACTCCTTTCTTGTGTTCATGCTTACGGAAAAATCATCCCTTTTCTTGGGAAGGCCATTTCATACTATATTTACTAGTTCCTTCTCTGAAATGATTTCTTCAATAGCTTATAGTGGATCTCTTAACTGAGAGATTCTTACAAAGTATGATGTTATGCTGTCATCATCATTTATTTTCATGTCATGGATCTCATTCTTCAGACTCATTACTTGTCCAATGTGTTTGACTGAGAAGAGGTTTGTTAGGGCATCATACATATTCTTAGATGAGTCAAGATGAGAGATGTAGGGTATCAATTGGTATTTTACAGAGTCCACTATGATACTCATGGAATTGATGTCATTGTCCTTGAACTTCTCCATAACTGCAACATTCTAAGGTTCCTTCTCTTTTCCTTCTTCAAACTGTGGTTCCACGATTTTTCCTTTCATGATATCCAACACTTTATTCTTGGAAAGGATGAGGTCAATCCTTGTCTTCCATGCTCTGAAGTTAGAATCCCCTTCTAACTTGTTTTCTGACTTCATAGAGTAAGTCATGATTTCTTTGACTTGGTCAACCTTTGTCTTTGACTTAGTCAAACTTTGAATTTGACCAAAAACTCAAACTTGACGTCTTATCTTGCTGAGAGTAACATGGGGTGCGCTAGGTTAGGGAGCACTAGGATATCCATAAAATTGGGTTAATATCTTCACTTAAGGTGCCTCAACAAGAGGGTTAGGGTTTCGTTATTGCAGTGAAAAAATTGACTAAAACTGCAACTGTAACTGAGAAAATCTTCCCAATCTATCTTCCAGTAGTTAGATTGTCCGAAGATAGTGTGGGCCCATAACCTGTTAGAAAATATTAGGTGTTGTTGGAACAGGGGCAGGCCCAGGGTTTAATGCTACAACAACGCACCAACAAAACCTTAACTATCGACCCTTTAGGTAACACTTGCGAAGAAGATGAAGTCTCACCCGAGGTAGAGGCAGGGGTGGTTGCAGGACTCAAGTGTCTGCAACCTTAGTTGAGACACAAATCTGTGATTACAATATTTAATAAGGCACTTAGCACTGTCAGTTCCTCAATATGAAATTAATCATCCACTTCGCTGATAAAACAGGGCTTCGCAACATTCACACTGATATAACGTACACTTAGCATAAACAGAGAGGTAGATCTAGTGGATCAAGCACTAAACACATTAATATGGATCGGATATAACATTCTCATATGTCATTAGCACTAAGCATAAGCAGATCTTATCTAGTCATCTCAAAGCACTTAGAAAAAGAAGACATAAACACATCAAGACAACACAAAGCAAGACAACACAATGTTTACGTGGTTCACCCCCACCCTGGGGCTATGTCCACCAATTATTCTTCTTTATTATCTTCAGTCAATCGGTTACAAGCACAGAGCCATCAAAACCCTACTCCACATAGGACATAAGATCTGTTCAGCTTGCTAGATCCTTCTTCTTTGCATTACAACACAAAGCCTTCCACCGTCTATTACAACCACTTGCACTTAGCTCTGCAAGTCTCTCACAGACATGCACAAAGTACTTACAAAACCCTACTTTCACTTAACATACATTCACATCACATAGATGCACTATTCAACTACTTCTTACATTTCCTAGCCTTCTATTTATACATACAAAATAGGCCTAAACATGTGTAAACCCATGGGTCGACATTCCATTCCCATTACATATTCCCCAAAACCCAAAAAGGATCCCAAAGTAGGTCGAGATCCCGTGATATCCTCTTCGTCTTGCGCTCCTCCTTTGACAGGATGTCGAAGTCCCAAAATAGGTCAATATGACCAAGAATATCCCAAAACTTGGTCAAGGGCCAACAAACTCCCAACACTCACCCGTGACTTGTCCCGAGTCACTCAGATCTGACTAGTTCTTCCTTGAACGCATCGATCTTGGCTCGAGCTGCTTCGACCTGCAGCTGTGTGATGAACTATTGCTTGGTGAACTCCTGGATCACTATGTCGTTCACAGGCCCTTCTAGGCACTGTTCTGTTGCGATGAAAACATGTTCTATCTCTTCTCCTTGGATTTCAACCTCTGTGAATAATTGGCATGCCTTATCTTGCATTGGTTGAAGCAGTTGAGTAACTTCCATCACTCTGCTTTGAATTGTATGGATCTGCTGTTGGGCGGTGCATTGCTCCTAAGACCGCTTCATTCTTTCCATGACTGACAAGGCCTTCAACTGTGCTTGTAGTGTGTCTGCGTGCTACTTTTCTTCCTTGAGTTGTGACTCTAATGCCTGTAACTTTGGGTTCTTAGTAAGGTTCTCATATGTTTGGGCGCTGTGGTTACTCAGCTTCTTGCACTCCAAGGAAAAAGATTTTAGTCTGTCAACTGCACTGCAGGCAGTTGCTTCCCTTTGGCCTCTTACATATTGAGGGGTCTCGGGCACAGTGCGAAGCTCCAAGTCTGCTATGCGTTGCTGGAGCTGCTGGATTACTTCTTCAAGTTGTGCCACTTACTGTGGAACTCGCTCTTCGGTCTTTACTTCTACAACTGTCACAGAGTGAAGTGCTTTGTGAACCATTTCCTTTACTCCGAGTTGCTCTGCGAGAAACTTTTCCTTACTTTGCTACAGTTATTCTTTTTCTTCATCCCACTTCACTTGGAGAGCAAGCTTTTCTCGTTCTGCAACACTGCGTTTTTCTACAAGGTCTCCCTGTACTTGTGCCAAAGCCTGAGTAGCTTGCGCTGTTTCTTCCTGAGCTCGTCGAAGGCGAGCTTCGACTGTATTAGCGATGTGGTGGAGTTGAGCTGGCTCATCTCCCATTTCTGATTTTCCTGTTGACAGAGGCACAGTGGAGACTGGGCGGCTGGATTGTAGTGCCTGCTGCACTCCTTAGAGCTCATCCTTAATCCAATGGAACACCTCCTCCTGCTTAGCTTCCTTCTTCTCTGCTATCTCCAACGAAGCATCATTCAGGATTGTTATGATGAAATCGAAGTTGTCAGAGGTGAGGATGGTCTGCACTTTGGTCATGATTTCTTTCACTTTCTTCCAGGAGGAAGGTTTCGGTAGGGAAACCTTCCTTTTATTCGAGGGATCTTCCTCATCTCTAGGCGGTGTAACCTCACCTTTATTCTGTTCAAATTATGTGCCATCTATCTCTCCGCCATCTCCTCCTTTCTCTACTAAGATGGAAGTGGTATTCATGGATGCGCTATCTAAATCATGGACCTCTTCGGTCTTCTTTATCTTGCTAGGTCTGGGTGTATCTGACACAGTTTCTGGACCGTCTATATTGGATATCTCCACAGGGTCTGCTGGAATGAGGAGGTTCGCCAACCAGTCCTTGGTGATTTCTTCTAAGTCCTCCTCTGTCAGCTTGTAGTAAGATTGAAGTTGCTGCTTGTGCTCGTTAGCGTGCACTGTAATATAAATGAAATGGAGATCCACGCTGAATTTCATTAAAGGTCGAAACCTGTGGAGAGTATTTGGTATGATGCAAGGCTTAGAATGGATAACTAACTTAAGTTGATTGTAATATGTGTGGAATACTGCATTTGAATACCATTGTTTGTTCATGTCACTAGAATACCACAACGTACTGAACTTCGCGGCCAAAGGTTCAAAGGGCTCGATGTCTGGGAAGGTCGCACCTTCCGACATATCCCATGCGATGAAAGAAATTAGTATTAGAAGCCAATTGAAGTGGACCTTGTATCCTTGATATTGCGCTTCCCTGCAGTCCAGTTCCAATCGGTTCATGAGGTACTTTTCCCAATTCATTTGTAGGCCCTTCGCGCACTTCCTTGCGAGGTCGACTATAAAACCAGTGACTTGGGTGGGTCGGTTCTTGTGGACTAACTTTCCTGTGATCAATTGACAGGCTAGGTACACTGCCTCGCTTTGGATAGAAGCTACCTTGTAGCATCGTGTTACTTTCTCGACAATGTCGTAGGTGTCTTTTATCCTTTGAGCTAAAGCGCGATCCATTTTTTTTCCGGGATAAAAATCCTTTGGGTTAGGGCCTTGCATACTCAGCCCTGTGATCTAATTGATCAATGTCAGATCCACTATGATACAACTATTTAACCACAAGTATCCGCCATGGTAACAGGACAACAACATCTTGATGCCTTCTGAAGTGAGGAATCTTCATGATGTTGAGCAGTGTGGACTGCGCGAGGTTATGGGTCCATGAATAAGGGACGATTTTTGAATTCTTTCCTTTTGTCCTGCTCAGGTACTTATGTGGGGCGAACATGCTGTAGAACTTCCTGTCGCCGAGGTTGAAGTTGCTAAACTTCAACGCTGCTATCTTTTCTTGATCTGCGTGAAATGTGCGTATCCCCTTCGGGAGGTACGCAATGACCAATTCATACTCAAAGTCTTTGGGCACACTGTCACAATTTATTGCATCGCTCAGAGGTGGTAGATAGGCGGGTAAAATGCTCGGAATCAACTTAGCATTCGGGAGATTGTCTCTGTGCTTGGTTCGCTTCTCATCTACGGGCCGTGATGGTCAGGCTCGAGCAGTGGAGGGAGAGGCCGACAATCCTCTCGTCGATGATGCTTGTAGACCGGTAGACAATCCTCTCTCCGACATCACTCTTTCAGTCATCAAGTTGAGGAGTACTTCTGTTACTGATTCTTCGACTGCGGTGAGCTCGTCGAACATACGTGCTCAGGATTAATAATATTGGGTGCACAGTTAACTCAGATACTGCACTAGAATCAGCAACAAGGGAAATGATTATTGTATACAATTCACTTGGTCTGTGAGCTCAAATTATTGGTTAGAAAAAGTGTTCTCTGTGCATGGCGTGATGGGATAAATAGGCAACTCGACAAAAGTTCGCTTGTAACGGGTATGAAGCCTCATTAACTCTTGTTCTGTCCGTTATGGAACAGTCCAATAGTCTGGTGTTGAGCTATTAATGTTTTCCAACCCATTCGAAGCGAAATTCGAATGGATATATCAGTCCCAACAACTGTATTTCCTCGTCATGGCGAAGTGCCATGTGTCATTGTTCTGATATCCCGACGAAGCTCCTATTCTGCAAATTTTCTTTCTGCGAAGTTCCCTCTGGAAATTTCTATAACTTTTCAAACTTAGCTCTCTTCTTACTTATCTTTCTAGCCTTCCTCCCAGTGAGCTTCGTCTCAGTAGTCCTTTTTCCATTCCGATTCTTATCTTCTTTGGTCATAGTCACTTCGTGCTGTTGAGATTCTTTCCTAGGAATAAGGGGTAACACCTCTTCTTTGTCTGAGATAGGTATTTCAATCTTCTGTGGGTCCTCTAGTGTTATTGCAACTTCGACATCCGAGTGTCTAGTGTTAAGTAGCTTCGACCTATTCTCCCGTTCTTCAATCAAGTATGCGATCCTTCTAGTCATGAAATATTTTAACTCTTGTCTCTTCTACTCCAAAAATTCTTCTTCTTCTTCTGTTCGTCTCGCTTGATCTCTTTCAATTCAAGGTTTCCCTAGTAACATGGTAAATGGGGTGCGGTCCTCAATAAATTGAATAATCTCAAAATCTTCTTCTGTCGAAGTTCCATTGACATTCATAGATATCTGAGTGAGATTTCAACATAGGTTTACCAGTTTTCCTTTGAATACCCCTATTCCCCCTAATGAAGGGATCGTAGCAGGCCTTCCTATAGATTTCCAAGTTCTCTTTGTCATGATATTCACCTGTGTTTCCTCATCTAGAACACAATCAATGTCTAAGTCTCCTATTCTTTCTTCAAGGCATTCCTTGTCTTTAAAGATCTCTGATAATCTAACATGTCGGTGGTCATTCAAGGTTTCTTTCATCTGTAGCAATACCTTCTCTAATTCTTTCTGGGGTTCTGCTATAACCTTAGTTTCTGGATCTGCCTTATGGTTTTCTTGTCTTATGTTCATACTTTCAAGATTAGAAATCATTCTAGGGCAATCCAACACTTCATGGTTCATAGCTTTGCAACAAAGACAACCGGGTCTTCTCCCAGGGCATGCCTTATCAAGATGTCTCGATTTTCTGCAGCTGAAACAAAGGGTTAATCCTCTCTTTCTTTTAAATGACCCCTAGCTCCTCCTGTACTGCACACTAGGATCATCGTAGCTATCCTGCAAAAAATTCTTTCTAGGATCCTACATACATTTGTTAGTCCAAACATTCTTTCTATGCATAGGTATAACATATCTTTCACTATTCTTATCAGATCTACTCATATCAAATCTTCTTTCATCTATTAACACCCTAGTCTTAAAACTAGGACAGACTCTATTAAACATACCTAGATCCATACTCTAGAAACAAAAATTTTCCACTTATCTTACTTCTACAGAGCACAAAGATTCCATATCTAAAACTTTTAACTATTCTTACCTTTATCAGAGCACAAAGATTCCATATCTAAAACTTTTAACTATTCTTACCTTTATCAGAGCACAGAACTTGGAGATCATACCTCTTTTAATAAGAAATTCTCACTATTTCCTTTCTTAGAGCACCAAGCTTCCAGATCTTTCTTCTTTTCTTTAGATCTAACCTCTTTTCTTCAGACCGGGCTTCTTTCTTTTAGCACCGAGTTTTATAAGTCAAGTAGAATACTGCGCACTAGGGCATAGATCTACACACAAAGATTTCAAAATTTCAAGATGAATCTTTGCACAAAGCTTCTTCTTTCTCAGTTCCCAACAATCACAGTTTCAGGTCCCAGCAACAGAACCATTTGTTGACACAGGGGCAGACCCAGGGTTCAACGCTAAAACAATGCACCAACAAAGCCCTAACTACCGACCCTTTTGGAAACACCTGGGAAGCAGATGAAGTCTCACCCAAGGTAGAGGCAGGGTTGGTTGCAAGACTCAAGTGTCTGCAACCTTATCTGGGACACAGATCTGTGATTACAATACTTAATAAGGTACTTAGCACTGTCAGTTCCTCATTATGAAATTAATCATCCACTTCGCTGATAAAATAGGGCTTCACAACATTCACACTGATATAATGTACTTAAGCACTTAGCATAAAAAAAGAGGTATATCTAGCGGATCAAGCACTAAGCACATTCATATGGATCAGATCTAACATTCTCATATGTCATTAGCAGTAAACATAAGAAGATATTATCTAGTCATCTCAAAGCACTTAGCAAAAGAAGACATAAACACATCCATACAACACAAAGCAAGACAACACAATGTTTACGTGGTTCACCCCCACCCTGGGGCTATGCCCACCAAATATTCTTCTTTATTATCTTCAGTCAATCGGTTACAAGAACAGAGCCATCAAAACCCTACTCCACATAGGACATAAGATCTGCGCATCTCGCTAGATCCTTCTTCCTTGAGTTACAACACAAAGCCTTCCATCGTCTATCAACCACTTGCACTTAGATCTGCAAGTCTCTCACAGACATGCACAAATTACTTACAAAACCCTACTTGCACTTAGCATACATTCACATCACATAGATGCACTATTCAACTACTTCTTACATTGCCTAGCCTTCTATTTATACATACAAAATAGGCATAAACATGGGTAAACCCATGGGCCGACATCCCATTCCCATTACATATTCCCAAAACCCCAAAAAGGATCCCAAAGTGGGCCGAGATCTTGTGATCTCCTCTTCGTCTTGCGTTCCTCCTTCGACAGGTTGTCGAAGTCCCAAAATAGGTCAATATGACCAAGAATCTCCCAAAACTTGGTCAAGGGCCAACAAGTGTGCTCGTTTAACCATAGACAATATAGAAATATTGTCACCCAACCATAGGCTGAAGCCACCCCCGAGTAACTTAACCTTGATAGAGAATCATTCTGGAAGAAAACCCTAGGCCTAATATCTAATCAAGGTAGAGTATCGCTATCCAGAGTTAGCATACTAGGCAGAAAGTACAAACCATAACCAAGAGAGAGTCCAAGCTAAAACTGAAAATACAGGTTGCAGTAGCTGCCGCTGCAACTACTCTCCAGACTTGCGCACAACTAAATTTCTGCAGTTTCGAGTGAGTGTGTACTAAATTAGCTCTAGTACTCTGTATTTATACTATTTCTTCTTAGCTGTCTGGGCCGACTTCTCTTCCTGGGGGATAAAAATCAATATTAAATTAATATCTTTATCCGACTTGTCTTCTAGGATTATTGCTTAAAGCTTTAGGGTTTTTCTTGCTTCCTAGAATATTCTAGTCTTTCCAAGGTTACACGTGGAGGTTAATACCTCCCACAACTACCATAATATCAACATTCAGAGATTTGTTGAAATCTGCCACTGCACAGATTTTCTTCCACTGCACATGAAATTTTCCACTACATAGATCTGCACTTGTCAATCTCGTTAAGAATTTATTGGACAATGTCGGGACTAATTTTACCACAGAGCAACTCGCCTTTCCCTAGCGCATCTAATAGTGCTCTCAGATTGACATTTGGTCTAGGTTGAAATTTTAGGGTTTCGGGCTTGTTGACATTCTTTAGTTTGTCTTTTGTTCTTGTTCTTGTTTCGGGTAGGTTACCGTGGAGGAATGATCGGTCACAACCCTAGAAAAGTGTTGTTCTTGTATTTTTTTCTTGCTCTTGTTTCGGGAAGGTGATTTTGGAGGAATGATTGGTCACAACATTAGAAAAGTGTTCTTGTTCTTTTTCCAGGTAGGTTATCGTGGAGGAATGATTGGTCACAACACTGTAGGAGTGTTCTTGTTCTTGTTCTTGTTCTGGAAAGGTCATAGGTGATAGATCTGAGATGGAGCTATAGTGACGATTGCAGGTGGCAACATGTTAGATGGTATCTGGTTTGAGACATGGAGCAAGGTATCTATACAAGGATTTGTATACATGCCAGTATACATCCATGCACCAAAGGAGAAGCGGACGAAGTTAGAACCTTCTGGAAATAAGGGTACTTTTGTGGAATACAGAGAGTCTCATATGGATTGATAGTGAGGAGTAGGAGGCTTCAAAGGATGATTGTATATATATCTCTAGTCCAATTCTTCATCCTTTAGACTATCAAGAGAATTCAGTAGAGCCAGCAGGGCCAGTGGTTCTACCTAGAGATGTTGCAGTGACTAGGAAGAGGCCATCTTGGATACCCGATACTTTGCAGGATGCAGAGAGGCATTAAGCTCCTTGTGGTACCTTCAGGGAGAGAAAAAAAACTCAGAGTTTCTCGAGTTACATAGAGTTAAACTTATGAGGAGAAAGTGGCTCCACCAGTGGTGAGGCAGGTGACCCCACTAAGTACCAGCTCAGAAGGAGCTTGAGTTCAGAGGGAGTCATCCCTCAAGATCTATTAGGGAGGAGAAAACTCCTAGGACAGTTCATAGGAGATCATAATTCAAAGGAGGTAAAGAAGACTCAACAGATGGTTCTGAAGATTATACAGACTCAAGGTGAGTCAATATTTAAAGGGATAATGCAGAATTAGAGTGAGACTGCTCTCAAAGAGAGTCAGTTGGCTTAGAGGGAGAGCTGATCATTTAGATGGAGTTCCACCTCAGGTTCAAGTGGGAGAAAGACACCTTCCAGGACTGACATACACGTGTCATGATATGGTGAGGCCAGTCAGAAGATTCAGAGGAAGGAGGCTTCTAGGAGATGTGATACCTCCTGGGAGGATCCACTTGTTTCAATAGGATTTTCTATAGTGACAGAGGAGGAAACTAGTTAAGAGGACTGGGGTATGGTTTTTGCCTGAGTCACAGAGGGAGCAACTAGTGAGGAAGCATGGAAAACAAGGTTTTCGTTAGTGACAGAGAGTGTTGTCCTTGGAGTTCAAAATGGAGGATGTTGGACATATGTACTATTTATTGGGATTAGAGATGTGACATAGATCAGATGAGATATTCCTCAGTTAGGGAATACTGATCTGAGGTTCGATATGATGGACTGCAAGTCCATGACTACACCTATGGAGACAAATCTGAAGAAGTTGAGTGATTCTACTTCAAATTTAGAGTTAGTGGATCCCATGATGGACATGCAACTGATTGGATCATTGATATACCTGGTCAACACCATGCCATATATTTCCTTTGTAGAGATCACCTTGAGCTAGTATTTTGTTGAAGCCAAGGTAGTTCCATTGGGTTGCAGCGAAGCATGTGATGAGGTACCAACATGGTACAATTGGATATGGTTTGTCTCAGGTGGTGAAGTGAGGCTGCAGGGATATACATATTCTGTTTGGGTAGGGAGTGAAGTAGACAAATTGAGCACCTAAATGTGCTACTTCAACTTGAGATAAGTTACGATTTTCGGGATAAGAAGGAAGCATAATTCTATAACACTCACTACAACAAAGACATAGTATATTGTAGCCAGTGTCACAAGTCGTGAAGCAACGTGGCTTCAAAAGCTTCTTGCAGGAATTCATTTGAGATATGGTGCAGAAGGGAGCGATGAAGCTTCAACACATATCCATAGATGAGCAGATAGTGGACATTCTCACCAAGCCTCTATCCAGAGCGAAGTTTGTTTACTTCAAGGACAAGCTTGGTGTGATGTAGAATGTCTCCCTAATTGAGAGGGAGTGTTGATGTTTTGCAACATCGGGCAAACAATCTCCCAAGATTGGTCATGGTGGTTTGACCAGTGGAGAATGGCCCCAGCATAGTCTTCGAAGGACCAAAGACTCGAGGTGCTAATGGTTCTTTAGGAGGAAACATGGGGAAAACATTCACTCACAGGGGTGTACCTGTGGTGAATGGACTAGGCGTAATATTCAAAGGACAAAAGACTTGAGATTCTAGTGTTTCTCCAGTGCGTGGTTACATCAGGTGTCATTTTCCTAGGATTGGTAGTTTAACCAGTGAAGAATGAAAAATTCACTTACCCTTTTTACTTGTAAGTGACACTCACTCACAAATGTGTACTTGTGGTGAGTGGCCCATGTAAGCATTGAGCAAACCTTCTCCCAGATATGGCCTAGGGAGAAGGATAGATTTTCTTCCGGGGTAAATGGGCCTAGGCATAGTCCTTACTTATAGGAGTTTACCTATGGACTCAAGGTGGTTGAGGTGCTTCCACGTGTCATATAGCATTGGATGTCATTCTCCCAGGATTGGTAGTTTAACCAGTGGAGAATGACATATTCACTCATAGGGGTTTACCTGTGGTGGCATTCACTCACAAGGGTGTACTTGTGGAGGTGAATGGTCCAGGGGTGGTCTTCATTGAGACCCAAGGTGATAGACACAGTTGTGTGGAGATGGATCCTCAACATGGCTCATGAAAAAACTTTTCTATGATAGAAGAAATCCAAGTATGTAGAATGTCTCCCTCATTGAGAGGGAGTGTTGAAGTTTTTCAACTTTGGGCAGTCATTCTCCATAAGGAAATACAAAGAAACCATTGAAGAAGAATCCATAAAGCACAATAAAACATAAGACAATAAGATCAAGTCGGCTCCATTGAAGCATTAAAGAAACACTTGTAAAGGCAACAAAAGAAATAAAAGTTAAAAGACAAAAAATGACAAGTCGGCCCTGCCAGTAAAATAAGGTGACTTGACTAGTATAAATAAAGGCAAGTTCATTTCATTATAACACATCTCTTCTCATCTAGTGCGCAAGTCCTAGTTGCAGTTGCCAGTTTCAGTTGCAGTTGCTATTTAGAGTTGTAGTTGCCAGTTAGAGTTGCAGTTGCAGTTGTTAGTTGCTAGTTGCTAGTTGTGCAAATTTTGAGGTGCGCTATCTTATCTAGGGTTCACTATCTTTGAGGTTTCTTCCTCATACACGAACACAATTATTTATGTACTGGGTTTCTTCATTTCTCTGGTGATGTATTTTTGAACTTGAATTAAATTTCTTCTAAAGAAACTTTTGCTGGGTTTTTCTCCTGAGTTCGAGTTTTCCCAAGATAAATCTTGTGTCTATTATGCATGGCTATGTCTTTGTGATTCTCTTATTTCCGCTGCAGTTTTATTTTAGTTGAAATTTTCAGTGTGTAATTATTCTATGATAACAATGTAATTGAAATTTGTTTGAAATCATAAGGTAATAATTATCATATATGGAAATTAGAAAAATCAACACTATCTACCAACACCAAATAACGCTTGCAAGCCTTAGATGTTGTCTGAAGCCAGTGTATAATTTAATTTAAGTAATACACATGTACGAAGTTGGCCTAAGAAAATAGTCATTACCTTATAGTACAAGTTAGGGTTTGCATTAGGGTTGGATCATCCCAACCCTTACTAGGCATGTGGATCATCCCAACACTTAGAAGGCATGTGACATTAGTTTAGGACAAGCACCAAAAATATTTTAGCTATCCTTAATTTAACATATGGTTAGGCTGCTGACAATATTTTCAAAACCTACTTCTCTACTACAGGTTGAATACACAATAATAATATGCTGAAGGGTTGAAAATATATTATGTGACTCGTTAAATGCATGATATGGGAAGTTCAATTTCGCTAAGAAAATGAATGTTAAGGAAAAGTTAAAAAAAATGTCATTTGTGTATACTTGCCAGTGCATTGCGAGCCTGGACAGAATTTGTAGATACCTAAGCAAAAGAGAAAAATATTCTTTGTCAACAATTTGCAAGCCAACTATGGCCCGAGTGATCGGTATGGTAGTCTTGCATATTATATTGTGAAGAGTATGGTATATTGTATTGTGA
Source organism: Picea engelmannii (assembly GCA_009831015.1). Lineage (NCBI taxonomy): Eukaryota > Viridiplantae > Streptophyta > Pinopsida > Pinales > Pinaceae > Picea > Picea engelmannii. The sequence continues at coordinate 598,265 of ML793293.1, read as the reverse complement.
AGAGTGTGTGTGGCACAATAATCCTAGTGTGTGTGGAACATAAATCCATTCATCAAAATAGTTGCACTATGGTGATGCTATTAAACAAATGTGAACAGGTGGCTAGTGTTATTGATAATCCAAAATCCAAAAATTGTAATATTCCAGAGGCAATAACAGGTGCAAGAAAGCAAGATGGAAAAGTGCTGAACATGGGACATATGGAGTGCTATAGAATCCAAGAGTGTCTACTTCATAGCGACAATTTACATTTGCTCGAAAATATGATACCAAATAAAAATTCTACAACAATTTGACATATTTGATATCCTTTAATATAACAAAACATTTTAAAATATGTTTCTAGAACATTAAAAATCCAATAACAAAAGTCAAAAATATAAAATCATATTATTTAATAAGTATAGTATTAATTAATGTTAAGAAAGACATGTAGAGATGTCATGTTTCTTTCAAGCCTAAAAGGACTAAGGAACTAGAAGTCTTTGCAAAGATTGTTTGGATGTTGAATACTTTAAAACAATTAAGCTCGTTCAACATTTATGGGAATTGACCAAGTATGGCCATATTTAATTGAAGAATCCATTGCTTCTACATTGTAAAGTTTTTTTTTTTCATTTTTGTACAATAAACCTTGGTATAGATTTAGATGTAATGGCATCGATGCCTTTTCCATTTAATGGCCTGCAATGTCCTAATGGTTTTTGGTGTTGTTTTGAAAATATGAAAGTTCACTGTGATTTCAATCTAATGTTGAGTATTACTTGTAAAAAATGATGGAAATAGAAATAGCATTAGGATGTGTCAAATTCGCTATGATGTTGGTTCATTGTATTTTCTTAGATTTATCAATGTTCATTATTGATGGAGGCCACATTTGCAACACATTTACGATGAAACTCTTCTTCATGTGTAATTTCCAACCGATTGATGGTGCCTTTTTGCATTGCATTGCCATTGGTTGTGAAAAAGAGGAGTGTGGGATTCAAGAGTAGCATTGATGGCCCTCATTGCAATTTTCCATAGCCTGTACAACAACCTGCCTCTATTGGCACTAGGATTTTCTTAGTTCAAAATGGATTAGATTTATTCATGTGCTATTGGTCGTGGTGGCACCATCACTTGTCTTTCAACAAATCTCAAGTAGGTTTTTGGAATAAAGTTAACATTAAAATGATTTAATAAGATTTAGCATTTGATTGTGGACAGTTTCAGGGTACAAGAGATAGATATTTGTGCGTAACAAAGTTACCAACTTAATGAGAATTCTGACCTCAAAATGAGAACTCTATCCCTTAAAACCCATATTTTTGCATAAAAAACATGAAAATCAACCTCCAAATCAAAAAGTGGTGCTACCAATAACACCATTTTTTTTCTAATTGGGTCAAAATTACAACTTTTTTCAAGCATGGTCTTAAAAACGCAAATAGCTGCTTGTCGAGTCCCATTTGTTCTTCCCCTTTCTTTCTATCTTCCTTTTTCTTTTCTTACCTTTTATTTTCCCCTTCTATAAAATTCTTCCCAAATCTTCAATATCCCCTCTTCCATTTCTTTGTTGTATCAAGATTTCTACACTTCGTCGTTTTTTCTATGTTTGCGAGTTGGCGGGTTCGCGGACTCTCAGATTTGCATTATGTTCCCTTTACCCATACATCAGTCTACCTCAACACTTGGTTTATATTTGTATCATGAACTCACATAATTACATGTTATGCTTTCACTCCTCTCACAGCCCGCCCGATGTAACTCAACATTTAACCATTTCATCTATTTCGGAATTTCGGAATTACAGACTTTAGAACTCGTAGACTTTCCCTTCCATTCTAATCTCTCACTTTGACTCTTCATTGTCACATGTCCCTTCTTTCACTTTTCTCGAGTCACATTTAATGCTATCTTTATGGAATCGACTACTAATTTCATTGATGAAATGACCGTTAATTAATGGTGTTTATATCAAGAGAAATCTCATTTATTTCAAGTTAATGCTTTCTTCGAAAGAAATCTAACTTAAAATCATTTTGTTGTGAAAGGTAATATTACAAGAAAAGCTCGCCAACTCAACAAAGTTATTCATGAGAAAACAACAGTTTTATGGAGATACCTTGAAGCTCTTCGCTAGAGAAGATCAAAACTATCATTGGTCTCGATTGTCTTGGTACTATTCAAATCTATTGGGTAAAGAAAAAAACAAGGCGTGGACTTTAGGGATATTTCTTACAGGTTGCATCCCAGAGGTCTTCAAATGAAAAGATATCATGGTCTAGTGCACGAAAAAATTCATCCAGAACAAAAGGGTCATCCCATTGTAGAGAAGTCCTCTTGTTTCCTTAGTGCCTTCAATATTTAAGGAGATGTTGAAATTTCTGGAGCCAAACCTAGTTTACAAAGGGGAAGACACCATGAATTTTCAAAAAAACAAAAATAATGGAATTGAACTTCTTCAAGAGTATTTACAGGATCCTGCATCAATGCCAGAAGACATATCCAGGATTCAAGTTCTTTGAAAAATATCGATAAATAAATTGCTTGGTTATTTGCTTGAATTGCTGGCCAAGACTCTACATAAACCATTCCTCGATTGACATTGTATATATTTCATTTCACGGTTCATGAAAACACAATCTTCGAATGGCCGAAGATTATTTCAAATGAGATTACTGCACAATTGACAAATTTCAAGACCGAGAAGAAATTTTATATGTCATCCTATTTGGTATTTTCTATCACCTATTGTCATACTTTTAAGGGTTTAAATATTGCCAGAAGGGTAAACACAAAGGTGAACCTTACAACCATGTGGTATCAAGCTTTATGGAGGTAGAAAGTTGACCACCATTTGTCTGATGTATATAATGATTTTGTGTCTAAATTTAAGAAGCTATTATTTGGGGAAGATACTTTCCGGATCTCATTTAAGGCGTCAACTTTTCTAAAAGGGAAAGGAATTCTTGAAAAAATGGATGATTACAATATCATAAGGGTTTTTTTTTTTT
>ML793293.1:560367-595166 GCA_009831015.1 Picea engelmannii | reverse complement strand
CCTAATGAAGGGATCGTAGCAGGCCTTCCTATAGATTTCCAAGTTCTCTTTGTCATGATATTCACCTGTGTTTCCTCATCTAGAACACAATCAATGTCTAAGTCTCCTATTCTTTCTTCAAGGCATTCCTTGTCTTTAAAGATCTCTGATAATCTAACATGTCGGTGGTCATTCAAGGTTTCTTTCATCTGTAGCAATACCTTCTCTAATTCTTTCTGGGGTTCTGCTATAACCTTAGTTTCTGGATCTGCCTTATGGTTTTCTTGTCTTATGTTCATACTTTCAAGATTAGAAATCATTCTAGGGCAATCCAACACTTCATGGTTCATAGCTTTGCAACAAAGACAACCGGGTCTTCTCCCAGGGCATGCCTTATCAAGATGTCTCGATTTTCTGCAGCTGAAACAAAGGGTTAATCCTCTCTTTCTTTTAAATGACCCCTAGCTCCTCCTGTACTGCACACTAGGATCATCGTAGCTATCCTGCAAAAAATTCTTTCTAGGATCCTACATACATTTGTTAGTCCAAACATTCTTTCTATGCATAGGTATAACATATCTTTCACTATTCTTATCAGATCTACTCATATCAAATCTTCTTTCATCTATTAACACCCTAGTCTTAAAACTAGGACAGACTCTATTAAACATACCTAGATCCATACTCTAGAAACAAAAATTTTCCACTTATCTTACTTCTACAGAGCACAAAGATTCCATATCTAAAACTTTTAACTATTCTTACCTTTATCAGAGCACAAAGATTCCATATCTAAAACTTTTAACTATTCTTACCTTTATCAGAGCACAGAACTTGGAGATCATACCTCTTTTAATAAGAAATTCTCACTATTTCCTTTCTTAGAGCACCAAGCTTCCAGATCTTTCTTCTTTTCTTTAGATCTAACCTCTTTTCTTCAGACCGGGCTTCTTTCTTTTAGCACCGAGTTTTATAAGTCAAGTAGAATACTGCGCACTAGGGCATAGATCTACACACAAAGATTTCAAAATTTCAAGATGAATCTTTGCACAAAGCTTCTTCTTTCTCAGTTCCCAACAATCACAGTTTCAGGTCCCAGCAACAGAACCATTTGTTGACACAGGGGCAGACCCAGGGTTCAACGCTAAAACAATGCACCAACAAAGCCCTAACTACCGACCCTTTTGGAAACACCTGGGAAGCAGATGAAGTCTCACCCAAGGTAGAGGCAGGGTTGGTTGCAAGACTCAAGTGTCTGCAACCTTATCTGGGACACAGATCTGTGATTACAATACTTAATAAGGTACTTAGCACTGTCAGTTCCTCATTATGAAATTAATCATCCACTTCGCTGATAAAATAGGGCTTCACAACATTCACACTGATATAATGTACTTAAGCACTTAGCATAAAAAAAGAGGTATATCTAGCGGATCAAGCACTAAGCACATTCATATGGATCAGATCTAACATTCTCATATGTCATTAGCAGTAAACATAAGAAGATATTATCTAGTCATCTCAAAGCACTTAGCAAAAGAAGACATAAACACATCCATACAACACAAAGCAAGACAACACAATGTTTACGTGGTTCACCCCCACCCTGGGGCTATGCCCACCAAATATTCTTCTTTATTATCTTCAGTCAATCGGTTACAAGAACAGAGCCATCAAAACCCTACTCCACATAGGACATAAGATCTGCGCATCTCGCTAGATCCTTCTTCCTTGAGTTACAACACAAAGCCTTCCATCGTCTATCAACCACTTGCACTTAGATCTGCAAGTCTCTCACAGACATGCACAAATTACTTACAAAACCCTACTTGCACTTAGCATACATTCACATCACATAGATGCACTATTCAACTACTTCTTACATTGCCTAGCCTTCTATTTATACATACAAAATAGGCATAAACATGGGTAAACCCATGGGCCGACATCCCATTCCCATTACATATTCCCAAAACCCCAAAAAGGATCCCAAAGTGGGCCGAGATCTTGTGATCTCCTCTTCGTCTTGCGTTCCTCCTTCGACAGGTTGTCGAAGTCCCAAAATAGGTCAATATGACCAAGAATCTCCCAAAACTTGGTCAAGGGCCAACAAGTGTGCTCGTTTAACCATAGACAATATAGAAATATTGTCACCCAACCATAGGCTGAAGCCACCCCCGAGTAACTTAACCTTGATAGAGAATCATTCTGGAAGAAAACCCTAGGCCTAATATCTAATCAAGGTAGAGTATCGCTATCCAGAGTTAGCATACTAGGCAGAAAGTACAAACCATAACCAAGAGAGAGTCCAAGCTAAAACTGAAAATACAGGTTGCAGTAGCTGCCGCTGCAACTACTCTCCAGACTTGCGCACAACTAAATTTCTGCAGTTTCGAGTGAGTGTGTACTAAATTAGCTCTAGTACTCTGTATTTATACTATTTCTTCTTAGCTGTCTGGGCCGACTTCTCTTCCTGGGGGATAAAAATCAATATTAAATTAATATCTTTATCCGACTTGTCTTCTAGGATTATTGCTTAAAGCTTTAGGGTTTTTCTTGCTTCCTAGAATATTCTAGTCTTTCCAAGGTTACACGTGGAGGTTAATACCTCCCACAACTACCATAATATCAACATTCAGAGATTTGTTGAAATCTGCCACTGCACAGATTTTCTTCCACTGCACATGAAATTTTCCACTACATAGATCTGCACTTGTCAATCTCGTTAAGAATTTATTGGACAATGTCGGGACTAATTTTACCACAGAGCAACTCGCCTTTCCCTAGCGCATCTAATAGTGCTCTCAGATTGACATTTGGTCTAGGTTGAAATTTTAGGGTTTCGGGCTTGTTGACATTCTTTAGTTTGTCTTTTGTTCTTGTTCTTGTTTCGGGTAGGTTACCGTGGAGGAATGATCGGTCACAACCCTAGAAAAGTGTTGTTCTTGTATTTTTTTCTTGCTCTTGTTTCGGGAAGGTGATTTTGGAGGAATGATTGGTCACAACATTAGAAAAGTGTTCTTGTTCTTTTTCCAGGTAGGTTATCGTGGAGGAATGATTGGTCACAACACTGTAGGAGTGTTCTTGTTCTTGTTCTTGTTCTGGAAAGGTCATAGGTGATAGATCTGAGATGGAGCTATAGTGACGATTGCAGGTGGCAACATGTTAGATGGTATCTGGTTTGAGACATGGAGCAAGGTATCTATACAAGGATTTGTATACATGCCAGTATACATCCATGCACCAAAGGAGAAGCGGACGAAGTTAGAACCTTCTGGAAATAAGGGTACTTTTGTGGAATACAGAGAGTCTCATATGGATTGATAGTGAGGAGTAGGAGGCTTCAAAGGATGATTGTATATATATCTCTAGTCCAATTCTTCATCCTTTAGACTATCAAGAGAATTCAGTAGAGCCAGCAGGGCCAGTGGTTCTACCTAGAGATGTTGCAGTGACTAGGAAGAGGCCATCTTGGATACCCGATACTTTGCAGGATGCAGAGAGGCATTAAGCTCCTTGTGGTACCTTCAGGGAGAGAAAAAAAACTCAGAGTTTCTCGAGTTACATAGAGTTAAACTTATGAGGAGAAAGTGGCTCCACCAGTGGTGAGGCAGGTGACCCCACTAAGTACCAGCTCAGAAGGAGCTTGAGTTCAGAGGGAGTCATCCCTCAAGATCTATTAGGGAGGAGAAAACTCCTAGGACAGTTCATAGGAGATCATAATTCAAAGGAGGTAAAGAAGACTCAACAGATGGTTCTGAAGATTATACAGACTCAAGGTGAGTCAATATTTAAAGGGATAATGCAGAATTAGAGTGAGACTGCTCTCAAAGAGAGTCAGTTGGCTTAGAGGGAGAGCTGATCATTTAGATGGAGTTCCACCTCAGGTTCAAGTGGGAGAAAGACACCTTCCAGGACTGACATACACGTGTCATGATATGGTGAGGCCAGTCAGAAGATTCAGAGGAAGGAGGCTTCTAGGAGATGTGATACCTCCTGGGAGGATCCACTTGTTTCAATAGGATTTTCTATAGTGACAGAGGAGGAAACTAGTTAAGAGGACTGGGGTATGGTTTTTGCCTGAGTCACAGAGGGAGCAACTAGTGAGGAAGCATGGAAAACAAGGTTTTCGTTAGTGACAGAGAGTGTTGTCCTTGGAGTTCAAAATGGAGGATGTTGGACATATGTACTATTTATTGGGATTAGAGATGTGACATAGATCAGATGAGATATTCCTCAGTTAGGGAATACTGATCTGAGGTTCGATATGATGGACTGCAAGTCCATGACTACACCTATGGAGACAAATCTGAAGAAGTTGAGTGATTCTACTTCAAATTTAGAGTTAGTGGATCCCATGATGGACATGCAACTGATTGGATCATTGATATACCTGGTCAACACCATGCCATATATTTCCTTTGTAGAGATCACCTTGAGCTAGTATTTTGTTGAAGCCAAGGTAGTTCCATTGGGTTGCAGCGAAGCATGTGATGAGGTACCAACATGGTACAATTGGATATGGTTTGTCTCAGGTGGTGAAGTGAGGCTGCAGGGATATACATATTCTGTTTGGGTAGGGAGTGAAGTAGACAAATTGAGCACCTAAATGTGCTACTTCAACTTGAGATAAGTTACGATTTTCGGGATAAGAAGGAAGCATAATTCTATAACACTCACTACAACAAAGACATAGTATATTGTAGCCAGTGTCACAAGTCGTGAAGCAACGTGGCTTCAAAAGCTTCTTGCAGGAATTCATTTGAGATATGGTGCAGAAGGGAGCGATGAAGCTTCAACACATATCCATAGATGAGCAGATAGTGGACATTCTCACCAAGCCTCTATCCAGAGCGAAGTTTGTTTACTTCAAGGACAAGCTTGGTGTGATGTAGAATGTCTCCCTAATTGAGAGGGAGTGTTGATGTTTTGCAACATCGGGCAAACAATCTCCCAAGATTGGTCATGGTGGTTTGACCAGTGGAGAATGGCCCCAGCATAGTCTTCGAAGGACCAAAGACTCGAGGTGCTAATGGTTCTTTAGGAGGAAACATGGGGAAAACATTCACTCACAGGGGTGTACCTGTGGTGAATGGACTAGGCGTAATATTCAAAGGACAAAAGACTTGAGATTCTAGTGTTTCTCCAGTGCGTGGTTACATCAGGTGTCATTTTCCTAGGATTGGTAGTTTAACCAGTGAAGAATGAAAAATTCACTTACCCTTTTTACTTGTAAGTGACACTCACTCACAAATGTGTACTTGTGGTGAGTGGCCCATGTAAGCATTGAGCAAACCTTCTCCCAGATATGGCCTAGGGAGAAGGATAGATTTTCTTCCGGGGTAAATGGGCCTAGGCATAGTCCTTACTTATAGGAGTTTACCTATGGACTCAAGGTGGTTGAGGTGCTTCCACGTGTCATATAGCATTGGATGTCATTCTCCCAGGATTGGTAGTTTAACCAGTGGAGAATGACATATTCACTCATAGGGGTTTACCTGTGGTGGCATTCACTCACAAGGGTGTACTTGTGGAGGTGAATGGTCCAGGGGTGGTCTTCATTGAGACCCAAGGTGATAGACACAGTTGTGTGGAGATGGATCCTCAACATGGCTCATGAAAAAACTTTTCTATGATAGAAGAAATCCAAGTATGTAGAATGTCTCCCTCATTGAGAGGGAGTGTTGAAGTTTTTCAACTTTGGGCAGTCATTCTCCATAAGGAAATACAAAGAAACCATTGAAGAAGAATCCATAAAGCACAATAAAACATAAGACAATAAGATCAAGTCGGCTCCATTGAAGCATTAAAGAAACACTTGTAAAGGCAACAAAAGAAATAAAAGTTAAAAGACAAAAAATGACAAGTCGGCCCTGCCAGTAAAATAAGGTGACTTGACTAGTATAAATAAAGGCAAGTTCATTTCATTATAACACATCTCTTCTCATCTAGTGCGCAAGTCCTAGTTGCAGTTGCCAGTTTCAGTTGCAGTTGCTATTTAGAGTTGTAGTTGCCAGTTAGAGTTGCAGTTGCAGTTGTTAGTTGCTAGTTGCTAGTTGTGCAAATTTTGAGGTGCGCTATCTTATCTAGGGTTCACTATCTTTGAGGTTTCTTCCTCATACACGAACACAATTATTTATGTACTGGGTTTCTTCATTTCTCTGGTGATGTATTTTTGAACTTGAATTAAATTTCTTCTAAAGAAACTTTTGCTGGGTTTTTCTCCTGAGTTCGAGTTTTCCCAAGATAAATCTTGTGTCTATTATGCATGGCTATGTCTTTGTGATTCTCTTATTTCCGCTGCAGTTTTATTTTAGTTGAAATTTTCAGTGTGTAATTATTCTATGATAACAATGTAATTGAAATTTGTTTGAAATCATAAGGTAATAATTATCATATATGGAAATTAGAAAAATCAACACTATCTACCAACACCAAATAACGCTTGCAAGCCTTAGATGTTGTCTGAAGCCAGTGTATAATTTAATTTAAGTAATACACATGTACGAAGTTGGCCTAAGAAAATAGTCATTACCTTATAGTACAAGTTAGGGTTTGCATTAGGGTTGGATCATCCCAACCCTTACTAGGCATGTGGATCATCCCAACACTTAGAAGGCATGTGACATTAGTTTAGGACAAGCACCAAAAATATTTTAGCTATCCTTAATTTAACATATGGTTAGGCTGCTGACAATATTTTCAAAACCTACTTCTCTACTACAGGTTGAATACACAATAATAATATGCTGAAGGGTTGAAAATATATTATGTGACTCGTTAAATGCATGATATGGGAAGTTCAATTTCGCTAAGAAAATGAATGTTAAGGAAAAGTTAAAAAAAATGTCATTTGTGTATACTTGCCAGTGCATTGCGAGCCTGGACAGAATTTGTAGATACCTAAGCAAAAGAGAAAAATATTCTTTGTCAACAATTTGCAAGCCAACTATGGCCCGAGTGATCGGTATGGTAGTCTTGCATATTATATTGTGAAGAGTATGGTATATTGTATTGTGAAGAGTGTGTGTGGCACAATAATCCTAGTGTGTGTGGAACATAAATCCATTCATCAAAATAGTTGCACTATGGTGATGCTATTAAACAAATGTGAACAGGTGGCTAGTGTTATTGATAATCCAAAATCCAAAAATTGTAATATTCCAGAGGCAATAACAGGTGCAAGAAAGCAAGATGGAAAAGTGCTGAACATGGGACATATGGAGTGCTATAGAATCCAAGAGTGTCTACTTCATAGCGACAATTTACATTTGCTCGAAAATATGATACCAAATAAAAATTCTACAACAATTTGACATATTTGATATCCTTTAATATAACAAAACATTTTAAAATATGTTTCTAGAACATTAAAAATCCAATAACAAAAGTCAAAAATATAAAATCATATTATTTAATAAGTATAGTATTAATTAATGTTAAGAAAGACATGTAGAGATGTCATGTTTCTTTCAAGCCTAAAAGGACTAAGGAACTAGAAGTCTTTGCAAAGATTGTTTGGATGTTGAATACTTTAAAACAATTAAGCTCGTTCAACATTTATGGGAATTGACCAAGTATGGCCATATTTAATTGAAGAATCCATTGCTTCTACATTGTAAAGTTTTTTTTTTTCATTTTTGTACAATAAACCTTGGTATAGATTTAGATGTAATGGCATCGATGCCTTTTCCATTTAATGGCCTGCAATGTCCTAATGGTTTTTGGTGTTGTTTTGAAAATATGAAAGTTCACTGTGATTTCAATCTAATGTTGAGTATTACTTGTAAAAAATGATGGAAATAGAAATAGCATTAGGATGTGTCAAATTCGCTATGATGTTGGTTCATTGTATTTTCTTAGATTTATCAATGTTCATTATTGATGGAGGCCACATTTGCAACACATTTACGATGAAACTCTTCTTCATGTGTAATTTCCAACCGATTGATGGTGCCTTTTTGCATTGCATTGCCATTGGTTGTGAAAAAGAGGAGTGTGGGATTCAAGAGTAGCATTGATGGCCCTCATTGCAATTTTCCATAGCCTGTACAACAACCTGCCTCTATTGGCACTAGGATTTTCTTAGTTCAAAATGGATTAGATTTATTCATGTGCTATTGGTCGTGGTGGCACCATCACTTGTCTTTCAACAAATCTCAAGTAGGTTTTTGGAATAAAGTTAACATTAAAATGATTTAATAAGATTTAGCATTTGATTGTGGACAGTTTCAGGGTACAAGAGATAGATATTTGTGCGTAACAAAGTTACCAACTTAATGAGAATTCTGACCTCAAAATGAGAACTCTATCCCTTAAAACCCATATTTTTGCATAAAAAACATGAAAATCAACCTCCAAATCAAAAAGTGGTGCTACCAATAACACCATTTTTTTTCTAATTGGGTCAAAATTACAACTTTTTTCAAGCATGGTCTTAAAAACGCAAATAGCTGCTTGTCGAGTCCCATTTGTTCTTCCCCTTTCTTTCTATCTTCCTTTTTCTTTTCTTACCTTTTATTTTCCCCTTCTATAAAATTCTTCCCAAATCTTCAATATCCCCTCTTCCATTTCTTTGTTGTATCAAGATTTCTACACTTCGTCGTTTTTTCTATGTTTGCGAGTTGGCGGGTTCGCGGACTCTCAGATTTGCATTATGTTCCCTTTACCCATACATCAGTCTACCTCAACACTTGGTTTATATTTGTATCATGAACTCACATAATTACATGTTATGCTTTCACTCCTCTCACAGCCCGCCCGATGTAACTCAACATTTAACCATTTCATCTATTTCGGAATTTCGGAATTACAGACTTTAGAACTCGTAGACTTTCCCTTCCATTCTAATCTCTCACTTTGACTCTTCATTGTCACATGTCCCTTCTTTCACTTTTCTCGAGTCACATTTAATGCTATCTTTATGGAATCGACTACTAATTTCATTGATGAAATGACCGTTAATTAATGGTGTTTATATCAAGAGAAATCTCATTTATTTCAAGTTAATGCTTTCTTCGAAAGAAATCTAACTTAAAATCATTTTGTTGTGAAAGGTAATATTACAAGAAAAGCTCGCCAACTCAACAAAGTTATTCATGAGAAAACAACAGTTTTATGGAGATACCTTGAAGCTCTTCGCTAGAGAAGATCAAAACTATCATTGGTCTCGATTGTCTTGGTACTATTCAAATCTATTGGGTAAAGAAAAAAACAAGGCGTGGACTTTAGGGATATTTCTTACAGGTTGCATCCCAGAGGTCTTCAAATGAAAAGATATCATGGTCTAGTGCACGAAAAAATTCATCCAGAACAAAAGGGTCATCCCATTGTAGAGAAGTCCTCTTGTTTCCTTAGTGCCTTCAATATTTAAGGAGATGTTGAAATTTCTGGAGCCAAACCTAGTTTACAAAGGGGAAGACACCATGAATTTTCAAAAAAACAAAAATAATGGAATTGAACTTCTTCAAGAGTATTTACAGGATCCTGCATCAATGCCAGAAGACATATCCAGGATTCAAGTTCTTTGAAAAATATCGATAAATAAATTGCTTGGTTATTTGCTTGAATTGCTGGCCAAGACTCTACATAAACCATTCCTCGATTGACATTGTATATATTTCATTTCACGGTTCATGAAAACACAATCTTCGAATGGCCGAAGATTATTTCAAATGAGATTACTGCACAATTGACAAATTTCAAGACCGAGAAGAAATTTTATATGTCATCCTATTTGGTATTTTCTATCACCTATTGTCATACTTTTAAGGGTTTAAATATTGCCAGAAGGGTAAACACAAAGGTGAACCTTACAACCATGTGGTATCAAGCTTTATGGAGGTAGAAAGTTGACCACCATTTGTCTGATGTATATAATGATTTTGTGTCTAAATTTAAGAAGCTATTATTTGGGGAAGATACTTTCCGGATCTCATTTAAGGCGTCAACTTTTCTAAAAGGGAAAGGAATTCTTGAAAAAATGGATGATTACAATATCATAAGGGTTTTTTTTTTTTTTTTTTTTTCTTTCTTCTGATGAAAAACCCATCTTTCTTCCGTATTATGTATCTGATAAATTGTTTATTACTTAAATAATTAGACAATGCAAATTCTGGTTTCACACATCTTCTGAGAAAATAAAAAAACAATATATATCTCTTCCTTGGAAAGTTGGTGAAATTATTCTTAGAGGAATTTCCAAGATCGATGAATATGCTTCCTATTTTGACCATTCCAACTTGAGATATTTAGAAGAAATCAATGGGTTTGACCCCAATCATCTTTTTTACAATCAATTGATTTCAGTCGAACTCAACTCTTCACTCATAAACTCATTTGTAAGCATAGAAGAAGAGAATGATAGCCACGACCCTAACATTCAAGAAGTTGACAAAGATTCCGACGATATAGAAACTATCATAAGTACCACAGAACACAACAAGGAAAGAGGTAAGTCCTCAAATGAGAAGAATGATCAGTCACTAGTTGTTTCTCGAATAAGTGTTTTACCCAGGATAAACCCCCAGCCCAAGACATCCCAACAAAGAAAAATCCAGAGTAATAATTCAGGGGATGATGAAGAAATAAACCCTCTTCAACGAAAATTAGAGAACCTCCATAAGTTAAACATTAAAAGAAAAAGAACTAATTCACAGGAAGAGGGAGGGGAAACACATGCACCTGAACATGATTTGTTACTGGATAATATGGACCTAGATGTGGATATCGAGAAAATCACCTTCCCAGACGAAGAAGAAACTGCTAGAGAAGATGTACAACATATTTCTACAATTAAGGTTGTTGATATCAATTAACACTTCCACGTTTTCCCTCCCATTTCTATTTTCCCAACTTCTATTTTCCATTTATTTTCCCTCTTCTATACTTACCCGCAGTCCCCTTTTCTTTTCTCCCCTCTATTTTTCCCTTTCTGGTTACTATACTTAGTCATTTCTCAAAATGACGGGTTCATGGGTTGGTGGACTCGCAGGTTCTCACCTTCATCCATATTCCCATATCATTAGTCCGATCGACCACCGTGTTATTATGTACTTAACCGCTTTTGCAACCACGTGTTCACAGGTTCAAGATTTCATATCCCAAGTTCCGCGATATCCATTTTGGACCCAAATATCTGTGATCTACATTATGACTGTCGGACTTACCGAGCTCCTAAGTATATCATTTGTCATGTATTGAGTCTGACCGATCGCAATGCAACACTTAGCCTCTTTTCGATCTTTCGGAACCGTGGGTTCCTGGGTTGGCGGGTTCACAAAAATTCCCAAATTCTAATTTCTCTCGTCCATCCCTGCCATCTTCGTGATTTTCCCAATACACATTTAGTATGATTTAACGCTAATAACTCATAATTCAAGTTCCGTAAAGATCATCATTAATAAGCGAAGGGCTCGAGGAGATTTCCCATTAAACCACATTAAAAAATGATTTGACAAAGATTATATTATTGTTATCTCTCTCAAGCGCTCATTTCAAATATTGTCTGGTTATAAGAACACTTTCATCAACCTATGGCAACAATAGCTCGACAACATTTCTAAGATGATACTTTGAACATTTTTGAGCGTGAGGACCCAAAATTTTAGTGGTCTAGAGTGTATTCTTACTATTCATCTCCCTCTGCTCAAAAGGAAGTGATTTGGACATCCGAAATTTCTCGTGCAGGGTGTGTCCTTGAGGTTTTCGACTGCAAGGAACTGTTTGCATGGTGCGTTGAGAAATACATACCAAGTCAACGAATCATACAACTCCAGGATTGTTCCCCCATCTCTCTTTCACCACAAATATTTCCTAAGATGTTGAAGCTCCCTGAGCCAACACTTACCTTCAAAGGAGAGGATTGTCAGGATTTCCTGAAAAAGGCATGAAAATGGCCTGGACCTCTTGCCTGATTTCTTGGAGAATCTTGTAGCTGTCCCTGAAGATATTACCAAGATTCGAGTCGACTCGTTTAAAAACACCTTTTAGGAAATTGCTTAGTTGTTTACCAAGCTGACAGGCCAAGAAATCACCCCCACTATTTCCCGAACGATTCTTTATATTTTGTATTTTACAGTTAA
Organism: Picea engelmannii; assembly: GCA_009831015.1. NCBI lineage: Eukaryota > Viridiplantae > Streptophyta > Pinopsida > Pinales > Pinaceae > Picea > Picea engelmannii. The sequence goes on along the minus strand of ML793293.1, from coordinate 583,104 downwards.
AGAGAAAGAAATATTCGATTGGGGAAAACTGATTTCCATTGAAATATCCTCCCAATTGTCACAATATAAAAAAGACAAGAAATTATTCATGGCTTATTATTTGGTGTTCGTGATAGCACATTGCTGTCAATTTCCAAAATTGTCTATCTATAAGAAGGTGAACTATGAACTTGATCCAGTTAACTTTTGGTACCAAGCTTTATGGAGACACATGAATTCTTTGCATTTTTATGAAGTTTACAATGTTTTCATTTCATTTTTCAAAGGATTATTGTTTGGTAAAGATACCCCCAGAATATCCGACCAGACAAATAAATTCTTGGATAAAAAGGGGATGTTAGAGAAAACGAAAAATCATAATGTTATCAATATTTTCAGCTTCAAGGAAAATCCCTCTTTTCTTCCCCGCCATGTTTATGATAAAATGTTCATCACAGAAGTAGAAAGGTAGTATAATTTATGGCTGCACTATTTCCATGAGAAATGAAAAAATCAATTCATACTCTTGCCTTGGAAAATTGGAGAGTTTATATTGAGGAATATAAACAAAATCGACGAGTTTGCAAACTACTTCCACAATGTGAATCTGAAATATGCTGAAAAGATAAAGGGGTTTGACCCTAACAGAATTTTCGTGGAACATATGATGGAAGTAGGATTCAATAATTCATTTATTCATACTATTCAGAGTGAAAAAGAAGATAACAACTTAGGTTCTCCTGCTCACAATGCTATTGACTTGGAAATGATACTTATTACCAATGAATTTTACAAGCATAAAGGAAAGGGTCCCAACAAGAAGAGTGCCCAGTCCCCAACTATTACTCCTAAAACTACCACATCTCGGAGCAATGCTCCAATGAACCACCCATCTACAAATTTTACCAACAGTAGTTTAGGCGGCTGAGGAGAAAAGAATCCCCCTCTAGGAAAAATTGAGAGCTTGCACAAGCTTCCTTTGAGAAAAAAGAGGAAAACTGTCGTGCAAGAGGAAGAAGACCAACACATAGAGAACAACATCAATAGATTCTCCCTTGAATATATGGAGCTCGAAGCAGATATCGAACTTTTTTTTCCCATCATTGATCATCTGGGAAATACGGTCCATCATAATTCATCATTGGAAATTGTTATCAGATGAAGTTGTTAAGGGTCACATGTAGTTGTTATGGGTCAATTCATCCTTAGATTTTTGAAGTTTTGTGGAAAGTATCATGCTTACACCCTATCTAGAGACATATACATGCTTATACACATTTGGATAAATTTTTTGGGTAGTTTTGGCTCAAACTGCACAAATCAGACAACTATAAGACATTTTGTAGAGCCTGGTGCTGCGAAATGAATTACAGAGACATGCGCTACAGAATTTCCTATAGCAGCTACTACTACAAATTTGATCATAAAGAAAAAACGACGAAGTGGGTTTCTATGAACTTTTTTGTGGGGGAAGATGATATCCTTTTTGACGTGTTGACCAAATTTCAGCCTAACCCAGTTTGAAATTTGAGAGAAACAATTAAAACACCAGTGTGCTACAAAATGTGCTGCAAAAACTCTGTTCTAAGACTGTTGAACTGACTTCCAGGAGAATTTCCGAGTTGACCAGGATGGATTTTCAAAATACAAGGGACATTGTTGTCAAGAAAGAACCCATGAACATTAACCTCTTTCATTTTTCACACAAGTATCACGGATTGGGAGATTCGAATGAATCTTTGAGCCCTATGTTTTCAGTTTTCATGATTTTCTGTTTGAGACATGTTTTTGAGACACTATTCTGGCTAGATGGAGATGAATTTCAAAAAATTGAGAGAGTTTTTTTATTGAGAACGAGCTTATATAAAAAAACCGTTCTCATATTTTACACAACTATTATAATTTGATAATTACAAGTGTCACTTTGAAGCCTATTTTTCATAATTTTGCCTCCTGAAAAACATGAAATCGGTTAAAACGTGTCATTTTTTGTTTGTAGTTGTTTCTATTTTGGGAAAGGGGTTGGAGTTCGAATGGGTGGGATGGAAATGATCTATATTGATATATATTCATTGTACAAGAGGAGAGGATGGTTGGACTTATAATCCAAGAGATACTAGAGAGAGTAGGAGCAGTTTTAGTTGCTCATTTGTAAGCATGAGGGCATGTGTTGTAGGAATTTATGCCATTAGAGATTCATGATAGTTGTTTATTATACTTTGTGTTATTTATTATCATTTTATCTTGTCATATTGCTTGAATGGAATTGCAGGCATTGAATATCAATGGTTGTTCATGAGGCAGGAGATTCATGAGCTGCAAATGATTTGTAGTAATTGCCTCCTTTCTTGATCTTTGTTCTAATAATATTTTAAGTCATTTTTGCAGAGAAGATATTTGCTTGATGATATTCTTATATTTTTTTTATATTTATTATACCTCCATCCATCATTATATCCATTTTGGTCTGGTGTGATCTTAAGTGCCTTTGATCTGTAGGATGTGTTGACTCCATGCCCAATGGAATGCTTCTGATGACGGTTTCCTGCCCTCTCCCTTTCTTTCTCATCTTGCTGATCCACCTATTCAAATCATTTTAATCCATTTACATTTTGATGGGTAATAGACTTATCCTCTAGCAGTTTGAGGGTGACTCTCAGTGCTAACATAAATAATTGAGAAAGAGACTTTCAATGAAGAAGACTCATTTTATTTTCAGAGAGCTATCTTTGACAGGGAATCCAAGAAATTGATTATTGAAAAAGGCGATATGAAGAGTAATAAAGGAAAATATCATTAAGAGATGGACCTAAGAGATATGCGGCCTTCCCATATTTCTAAAATTCACAGAGAAACCGAGGATGCTCTGGATGAATCCATTGGTGGTCTTGAAGCGGAAAACACGAAGTTGAAAGAAAGGATCAAGGAACTGGAATATGCATTAATGCCTCTTCCACCTTTTGCCAGTCCTTTGACGATAGGAAAACCCACCACATCAACCAAGAGCTACGTGGAAATAAATATTAATAAAAGAATGGCATTGACCACATAGGCATGAAAAATTTCGAAAAACATTATTTCTTTTGGCTTGAGGGCGCATGCCTTCCATGAATATTTGCAAGCCGACCTGAAAAATGAAGAAGGTTTTTACCTTGATTCTATACTAACCTTTGGAAACAAGGTTTCCAACATGAAAGAACTAAGGAGAAGAGAGGAGGGTCTGCACTCCCTGAGTAAGATAAAACAGTTGAACGCGTGTTGGAAAGAAAAGATTAAAATTTTGAATAACATTTTCAAGCATGCAACCAAGCTATATAAAAGAGGGAAGAATTATTCAAGAGGCTCATGGAGGTAGACCTAGGTAGAAGTACTAACGAAGTGCAAGACCCCAAACTAATCCTCAACTCATTGTTCCTAACAAAGAAACAATTTGATGAACAAGTTGATATTTTTAAAGGGTTATCAGTTGAAAAGTTTTATGGTATACTTGAATATGATGAGGACGACATATACAATTGGCTAGTGGAATACTCCATGAAAGATTAAGAAATTGAAGAAGCATTGCACGATATTTACATTTATTTACGATACTTGGAGGGCAAGTTGTTCAACATCAAAATTCGGCATGATATCAACGTGGCACCAATGAAAAATTATATTGAAGAATGGTTTAAGAAAGCGATCGACAAATTGACCATTCAGGGGCAAGAAACAATTGAGACGGTTCCTGTAACCACTAATGAAGATAATAAAAGGACACTGAAAAGAAATTGAAAACAAAGAGAGACCATCATAGTAAGTTTATGTTGATCACATTTTTCTTTCTTTATCAGTTCCTTCATCCAAATACTCCACTTCTTTGAATAGAAAGGTTTAACAGAAGTCTGATAACTTCTCTTTTCCTCTTTCTAGGTCTTGCTATTTTTTTACCGCCTATCATCATCCTTCTACAACCTTAATTATTGTGTATATTTGTTTTATGGTCCATGGGAGACCCAATCCTAGTCTTTAAGATAAATTCATTTTAAATTTCAAAGATTATGTAACAGACTATATATTTTTAGAAATTTCACGAGAGCTATTTCGGGATCAGTTTCAACTGTGCTTTGTAACTCTGAGTTTTGAATATAAATTATTTGATATTGGTCTATCATTATATTTATTTGAGCTTCCCATGTGTCCACTCTGTTAAAGTCCTCTTATGCATGCAAATCATCTTCTTTCTATTTTTATGTAATCATAAATCTTTATTTTAAACTATGATGGATGTGAGTAAATTTTCCTTATTTTCTTTAAATGTGTGAAGTGTGTGGTTCCTGGTCCTTTCTCAGGAACTTTATTTAAAAAGAAAAGAAAACATTTTCCTTTTATCTTTATTGCAATTTTTATATTTCTTTGATTACAACGACAGACTTCTGAAAAGTCCCATATTATGAAGATTTAGAGTCCCAAGAAAATCTTAAAGAGGAGTACCACCTCCATAAAAATGTAGGGGGATTTGTATCCTCATGAGGTTTCCGTTTCAGTCCTAACGGATTCAAGCGTCAACATTTTTGGTGACCATAATTGGGAATGATTTATTTTCAATATGTTTGAGGAAACAAAAATCTCCATGGCTCAAAGTTTCGAGAAGAATATTAAAAAAATTGTTGCTTATTTTAAGCACATGGCTCACTTTTTTTGTGATTTAAAAAAGAAACGAGAAACACCAAATATTCGGGGGAATGAACTCCCTGGAAAATCCATTGAAAAAATTCAAAATGAAGGGTTTCATTCAATTCATGATGCTTCTTTATATTCTTCATCAATCCCATCAATGGCTTTGCAAGATTCGACAAAAGGGAGAAATACTCAAAGAATAAGGCGATTTCATAAAACCCCTTTAAATCCACCAGAAATAGACTTTGAAATGCCCAATATTCATGTTGATTTTTTTTTACATTCTTTGGGGATGCTTCAGAATATGCAGAGAAACACTTGATTAATTTTAAGGGTACATGTTATGATTTCAACCTCACTGAATATAATGTTACATGTAGATTATTCCTACAAACTCTATGAGAGGATGCTCTTGAATGGTATAGTTCATTAATGCCTAACTCCATTACTAGTTGGGATTTGTTAGAAGATTCATTTGTAGAAAATTTCATCCGAAAGGTGAATTAATATGTTTTTTTTGATGTTTTAAATTTTGTTTCCCACCCACCCTCTCCCACATGGACACAAAAGGATGAAATAAATGATTCAGAAGAAGAACATTATGAAACACTGCAAGACTTTTCTGAATCAAATCTTGTTGATGAGAATGAAGGAAAGAATTTAAAAGACCAAGAAAAGGATATCGACATCTCATATACTCCATATGAGGAAGAAATTAAAGAGTCTCCACCAAATATGCAAGAATAATTCGGACAAAATAAATAAGAATTGGTCGAAGAAAACAATTTTGAGAATAAAGAAGATAGCCATTGCATAGAAGAAGAAAATTGCCAAGACATCGCCAATGAAACAATAATCTTGAATGTAGAAAAAGAAGAAAAATAGAATGTTTTCAAGAAAGAAATTTCTCATTTGATTGAAGATAACAACACTCTGGGGCAGCCAAGAGTATATTATATTTAATATTGGTTCGAAAGTATTGTCAGCCCGCCAACGAGAACAAGTCTTCTACACAGATTTCTCGATCCCATTGTGGTACATTTTGGGCATGCTCCTCATTTTCATGCTCCTGATTTATTGGTAGAAACCCCAATATTTTTCTTACTTCTAGATCCCATTTCAAAGGTCAATTGGATGCTCAAATGGCTCCATTGGAAATATGCCTATACCTAAGTTTCCCCTTTTTTTCAAATAAGTTAGGGTAGGTAGATCATGTATGTACATACTTTGTTTCTTCAGTTCAATTTTGCATAATAAGGAAATTTATATTGAAGGTTGAAGATAACTCCATGAAAGAAGAAGAATTACAAGAGTTCATTTTGAAGATGAATCCATAGCCCAATGGAGAAGGCAACTGGTCTTAATATTATGGATTCTTGACAACCCACACAGGTTTATCATCCCACAGTTGGAGCCAGCTGTTGAGATCAATTCCTGCTTCCGATTTTTCCCTCCCCTTTCTATTTTACCAACTTATTTTTTCCATTTATTTTCCCTCTTCTATACTTACCCTTATTCCCCTTTTCTTTTCTCCCCTCTATTTTTCCCTTTCTGGTTACTATACTTAGTCGTTTCTCAAAATGACGGGTTCACAGGTTGGAAGACTCGCAGGTTCTCACCTCCATCCATATTCCCCTATCATGAGTCTGACCGACTGTCTTTTTATTATGTACTTAACCGTTCTGCAGCCACGGGTTCACAGGTTCAAGCTTTCATATCCCAAGTTCCGTGATATCCATTTTTCACCCAAAGATACATGATCTACATTATGACCGTCAGACTTAATGAGCTCCTAAGTAATTAATTTCTTTTGTATTGAGTTTGACTGACCACAATGCGACACTTAGAATCTTTTCGATATTCCGCAACTGCGAGTTCGTAGGTTCCTGGGTTGGCGGGTTCACAAAAATTCCCAAATCCTAATTTCTCTCGTCCGTCCCTGCCATCTTTTTGCTTTTCCCAATACACATTTATTATGATTTAATGCTAACAACTCATCATGTAGGTTCCATAAAGATCGTCATTAATAAGTGAATGGCTCAAGGAGATTTCCCATTAAACCTGATTAAAACACAATTTGCCGAAGATTATATTATTGTTATCTCTCTCAAGCACTCATTTCAAATATTATTTGGTTAAAAGAACACTTTCGTCAACCTATGGCAACAACAACTCGACAAGAGTTCAACGGTGATGCTTTGAATATTTTTCGGCTCGAGGACCCGAAATTTCAGTGGTCCATAGCGTATTCTTAATATTCATCTCCTTCTGCTCAAAATGAAGTGATCTGGACATCCACAATTTATCGCGTAGGGTGTGTTCTTGAGGTTTTCGACTGCAAGGAACTGGTTGCATAGTGCGTTGAGAAATACATACCTAGTCAATGAATCAAACAAATCCAATATTGTTCCCCCATCTCTCTTTCACCGCAAATATTTCGTAATATGTTGAAGCTCCCTCAGCCAACACTTACTTTAAAAGGAGAGGATTGCAGGGATTTCCTGAAAAGGCATGACAATGGCCTGTACCTCTTGCCTGAGTTCTTGGAATCCCACATCTTTCCTTGAAGAAATTACCAGGATTCAGGTCGACTCGTTTAAAAACCCCTTTCGGGAAATTGCTTGGTTGTTTACCAAGATTACAGGCCAAGAAAGCACCACCACTATTTCCCAAATGATTCTTTATATTTTACATTTTACAGTTAAAGAGAAAGATATATTCGATTGGGGAAAATTGTTTTCCATTGAAATCTCCTCCCAATTGTCATAGTACAAAAAAGATAAGAAATTCTAAATGGCTTCTTATTTTGTGTTTGCGATAGCACATTGCTGTCAATTTCAAAAATTATCTATCTGTAAGAAGGTGAACAATGAACTTGATCCAGTTACCTTCTGGTACCAAGAATTATGGAGACACAAGGTTTCTTTTCATTTTTATGAAGTTTACAATGATTTCGTTTCAATTTTCAAAGGATATTGTTTGGCAAAAATACCCCCAGAATATCCGACCAGGAAAATAAATTCTTGGATAAAAAGAGGACATTAGAGAAAATGGAAAATCATAATGTTATCAGGATTTTCGGCTCCAAGGAAAATCCCTCTTTTCTTCCTTGCCATGTATCTAATAAAATGTTTATCACAAAAGTATCAAGGCAGTATAATTTCTGGCTGCACTTTTTCCATGAGAAATGGAAAAAGAAATTCATACCCTTGCCTTGGAAAATTGAAGACTTTTCAGGAATATAAACAAAATCGAAGAGTTCGCGAACTACTTCCACAATGTGAATTTGAAATATGATGAAAAGATAAAGGGGTTTGACCCTAACAAAATTTTCTTGGAACATATGTTGGCAGTAGGATTCAACAATTCATATTGTTCTGAGTGAAGAAGAAGATAACAACTTAGGCGCTCCTGCTCATAATTTTGGTGACTTGGAAACAATACTTAGTACCAATGAGTTTTACAAGCAGAAAGGAAAGGGCCCCATCGAGAAGAGTGCCCAGTCCCCAATTGTTACTCCTAAAACTACCACATCTCGAAGCAATGCTCCAATGACCCACCCATCTAGAAAAGTTACCAGCAATAGTTCAGGTGGCTGAGGAGAAAAGAATCCCGCTCCGAGAAAAATTGAGAGCTTGCACAAGCTTCCGCTAATAAAAAAGAGGAAAAATGTTGTGCAAGAGGAAGAAGACCATCACATAGAGAACGACATAAATAACTTCTCCCTTGAATATATGGAGCTCGAAGCAGATATCGGGAAAACATTTCCCAACAGTTTTAGCCAGGAAATATGACCCATCATAATTCATCATTGGAAATCATTGAGAATGAGACCTTCAATGAAGAAGAGTCATTTTATTTTCAAAGCGATGTATTTGACATGGAATCCAAGAAATTGATTATTGAAAAATGTGATATGAAGAGTTAGAAAGGAAAATTTCACTCAGAGGCGGATTTAAGAGATATGTAGCCTTCCCATATTTCTAAAATTCACAGAGAAACCGTGGATTCTCTGGATGGCTCCATTGGTGGTCTTGAAGTGAAAAACATGAAGTTGAAAGAAAGGTTCAAGGAATTGGAAGACGCCTTAATGCCTCTTCCACTTCTTTCCAATGCTTTGACAATAGTCAGACCCACCACACCCACTGATAAATTGAAAGGATCTTCAAGCATACTTACAACATCCAGGAGCTATGTGGAAATAAATATTAAGAAAATAATGGAATTCATCATAGAGGCATGGGAAATTTTGAAAAACATTGTTTCTTTTGGCTCGAGGGCGCATGCCTTCCATGAGTATTTGCAAGCCGACCTAAACAATGAAGAAGGTTTTTACCTTGATGTTGTACTACCCTTTGGAAACAAGGTTTCCAACATGACATAACTAAGGAGAAGAGAGGCGGATATGCCCTCCCCGAGTTGGATAAAACAGTTGAATGCGTGTTGGTAAGAAAAGAGTAAAAATTTGAATAGTATGTTCAAGCATGAAACCAAGCTATATCAAGGAGGGAAGAATTATTCAAGAGGCTCATGGAGGTAGACCTAGGCGGAAGTACTAACAAAGTACAAGACCCCAAACTAATCCTCAACTTGTTGTTCCTAACAAAGCAACATTTTGATGAACACGTTGATATTTTTAAAGGGTTATCAATTGAAAAGTTTTATGGTATACTTGAATATGATGAGGATGACACAGACAATTGGATAGTGGACTACTCCATGAAAAATCAGGACACTGAAGAAGCATTGCACAATATTTCCCTTTATTTACGAGACTTGGAGGGCGAGTTGTTCAACATCAAAATCCAGCATGAGATCAACGTGGCACCAATGAAAAATTATATTGAAGAATGGTTTAAGAAAGAGATCGTCAAATTGACCACCGAAGGGAAAGAAACAATTGAGACGGTTCCTATAATCGTTAATCAAGACAATAAAAGGACACCAACAAGGAAGTGAAAACAAGGAGAGACCATAATAGTAAGTTTACGCTGATCACATATTTCTTTCTTTATTAGTTCTTTCATCTAGTTACTCCACTTCTTTGAATATAAAGGTTTAACCGAAGTTTGATAACTTCTCGTTTCTTCTTTCCAGGTCTTGCTATTATTTTACCACCCATCATATTCCATCTACAAGATTAATTTTTGTGTATTTTTGTTTTATGGTCCGTGGGATCTCCAATCCCAACCTATAAGACAAATGCATTTTAAATTTCAAATAATATGTAACACACTATATATTTTTATAATTCCAAGAGAGCTATTTCGAGATCAGTTTCGACTACACTTTGTAACTCTGAGTTTTGAGTATAAAGTATTTGAGATTGGTCTATCATTATATTTATTTGATTTTCCCATGTGTCCACTCTATTAAAGTTCTCTTATGCATGCAAATCATCTTCTTTTTATTTTTATGTGATCATAAATCTTTATTTTAAATTATGATGGATGTGAGGAAATTTTGCTTATTTTCTTTAAATGTGTGAAGTGTGTGGTTCCTGGTCCTTTCTTTAAAAAGAAAAGAAAACATTTTCCTTTTATATTTCTTGCAGTCTTTATATTTCTTTGTTTACCATGATGAACTTCTGCAATGTCCCATATTCTAAATATTTAGAGTCCCAAGAATATCTTAAAGAGGAGTACCACCTCTATAAAAATGCAGGGGGATTTGTATCCTCGTGAGGTTTCCGTTTCAGTCCTAACGGATTCAAGCATCAACATTTTTGGTGACCATACTGGGGAACGATTTATTTTCAAGATGTTTGAGGAACCATAAATCTCCATGGATCAAAGTTTTGAGAAGAAGATTCAAGACAATTGCTGCTTATTTTAAGCATGGCTCACCTTTTTTGTGATTTCAAAAAGAAACGAGAAGCACCAAAGATTCGGGGGAATGAAATCCCCTGCAACTCCATTGAAAAAATTCAAAATGAAGGGTTTCATTAATGTCATAATCCTTCTTTATATTATTCATCAATCTCATCAATGGATTTGCAAGATTTGACAAAAGGGAGAAACACTCAAAGAAGGAGGCGATTTCATAATACCCCTTTAAATCTATAATAAATGGACTTTGAAATGCCCAATATTCTTGTTGAATTTTTTTTCTACATTCTTTTGGGATGTTTCAGAAGATGCATAGCAACACTTGATTAATTTTAAAGGTACATATTATGATTTAAACCTCATTGAAGATAATGTTACATGTAGATTATTCATACAAACTCTATGAGAGGATGCTTTTGAATGATATAGTTCATTAATTCCTAACTCCATTACTAGCTGGAATGTGTTAGAAGATTCATTTGCAGAAAAGTTCATCCCAAAGGTGCATTCATTTGTTTTTGCTGATGTTTTAAATGTTGTTTCCCACCCACCCTCTCCCACATGGACACAAAAGGATGAAATGAATGATTCAGAAGAAGAACATCATGAAACACTGCAAGACTTTTCTAAATCAAATCTTGTTGCTGAGAATGAAGGACACAATTGCAAATACGAAGAAAAGGATATCAACATCTCATATACTCAATATGAGGAAGAAATTAAAGAGTCTCCACCAAATATGCAAGAATAATTCAACCAAAATCAAGAAGAATTGGTGGAAGAAAACAATTTTGAAAATAAATAAGATAGCCATTGTAGAGAAGAAGAACATTGCCAAGACATCACTAATGAAACAATAATATTGAATGTAGAAAAAGAAGAAAAATAGAATGTTTTAAAGAAAGAAATTTCTCATTTGATTGAAGATAGTAGCACTCTGGGGCAGCCAAGAGTAGATTATATTGAATATTGGTTCGAAAGTATTGTCAGCTGACCAACGAAAACAAGTCTTCTACACACACTGCTTGATCCCATTGTGGTACATTTTGGGCATGCTCCCGATTTTCATGCTCTTTATTTATTGGTAGCAACCCCGATATTTTTCTTACTGCTGGAGCCCATTTCAAAGGTCAATTGGATGCTCGAATGACTCCATTGGAAATATGCCTATACCCAAGGTTCCCCTTTATTTCAAGTAAGTTAGGTTAGGTAGATCATGTATGTACATATTTTGTTTCTTCAGTTTAGTTTTGCATAATAAGGAAATTTATATTAAAGGTTGAAGATAACTCCATGAGAGAAGAAGAATTAAAAGAGTTCATTTTGAAGATGAATCCATAGCCCAATGGAGAAGGAAGTTGGTATTAATATTATGGATTCTTGACAACCCACAAGGGGGTTATCATCCCACAGTTGGAGCCAGTTGTTGAGATCAATTGCCGCTTCATTTTCGTGGAAAATATGATGGAAGTAGGATTCAATAATTCATTTATTCATACTGTTCTGAGTGAAGAAGAAGATAATAACTTAGGTTCTCCTACTCACAATGATAGTGACTTGGAAACGATACTTAGTACGAATGATTTTTACAAGCAGAAAGGAAAGGGTCCCAACGAGAAGAGTGCCCAGTCCCCAACTATTACTCCTAAAACTACATCTCGGAGCAGTGCTCCAATGACTCACCCATCTAGAAATGTTACCAACAGTAGTTCAGGCAACTGAGGAGAAAATAATCCCCCTCCAGGAAAAATCGTGAGATTGCACAAGCTTCCTTTGATAAAAAAGAGGAAAAGTGTTGTGCAAGAGGAAGAAGACCAATGCATAGAGAACGACATCAATAGCTTCTCCCTTGAATATATGGAGCTCAAAGAAGATATCGAAAAAATGTTTCCCAACATTGATCAACTGGGAAATATGACCCATCATAATTCATCATTGGAAATTGTTATCACATGAAGTTATTAAGGGTCACATGTAATTGTTATGGGTCAATTCATCCTTAGATTTTTGAAGTTTTGTGGAAAGTATCATGCTTACACCCTATCTGGAGACATATACATGCTTATACACCTTTGGCAAAGTTTTTGGGTAGTTTTGGCTCAAAATGCACAAATCGAACAACTATAGGACATTTTGTAGCGCCCGGCGCTGGGAAATGATTAAACAGACAGACACTACATAATGCACTACGGAATTTCCTGTTGTAGCTACTACTACAAATTTGATCATAAAAAAAATGGAGAAGTGAGTTTCTCTCAATTTTTTTGTGGAGGAAGATGATATCCTTGTTGACTTGTTGACCAGATTTCAGCCTGATCCAGTTTGAAATTTAAAAGAAACAATTAAAACACCAGTGCGCTATAGAATGTGCTATGGAATCTCTGTTTTAAGACTGTTGAAGTGGTATTTTTGACCAACTGACTTCCAGGAGAATTTCCGAGTTAACCAGGATGGATTTTCAAAATCCAAGGGAGATTATTGTCAAGCACGAACCCATGAACATTAACCTCTTTCATTTTTCACACAAGTATCACGGATTGAGAGATTTGAAAGAATCTTTGAGCCCTATGTTTTCAGTTTTCATGATTTCCTGTTTGAGACATGTTTTTGCGACACTATTCCGGCCAGATGGAGATGAATTTCAAAAAACTGAGAGAGGTTATTATTTAGAATGAGCTTATATGAAAAACCCGTTCTCATATTTTAAACAACTATTATAGTTTTAAAATTACAAGTGTCACTTTGAAGCCTATTTTTCAGAATTTCGCCCCCTAAAAAACAAAAAATCAGTTAAAGCATGCCATTTTCTGTTTGTAGTTGTTTCTATTTTGGGAAAGGGGTTGGAGTTAGAATGGGTGAGATGGAAAGGACCTATATGGATATATATTCATTGTACAAGAGTAGAGGATGGTTGGATTCATAATCCAAGAGAGGCTAAAGAGAGTAGGAGCAGTTTTGGTTGCTCATTTGTAAGCCTAAGGGCATGTGTTGTAGACATTCTACCATTAAAAATTCATGAGACTTTGTGTTCTTTATTATCATTTTATCTTGTCATCTTGCTTGAATGGAATTGCAGTCATTTAATATAAATGGTTTTTCATGAGGAAGGAGATTCATGAGCTGCAAATGATTTGTAGTAATTGCCTCCTTTCATGATCTATGTTCTAGTAATCTTTTAAGTCATTTTTGCAGAGAGGATATTTTCTTGATTATATTCTTCTTTTTGTTATCTTCTTATACCTCCATCTATCATTATATCCCTTTTGTTCTGGTATGATATTGAGTTCCTTTGATCTGTAGGATGTGTTGAATCCATGCCCAATGGAATGCTTCTGCAGACGGTTTGTTGCCCTCTCCCTTTCTTTCTCATCTTGTTGATCCACCTATTCAAATCATTTTAATCCATTTACATTTTGATGGGTACTGGGATTATCCTATGGTAGTCTGAGGGTGAATCTTAGTGATAAAATTTTTGGCACTGTTGTTGGGGACGAATTTGAGAAGATTGAAAATCTCCCTGAGAAGAATGACATTGCACAGCTCCAACTTTAGATGGCGACTGAAGTTGGACACCTTCAAGACTGCACATTCACCATGGCGACTCCATTGTTCAAAATCTGTTGGTGACTCCACTGGAATGTGACAAATTAAATGGTTATGGAGGCTATCCTAGCCAGGAGGTTTTCCCCACTCAATTTCTCAGCTATAGATGGTTATCCACATCCTGTGCCTCAAATTGATGAATGACAAGATTTGCTGCCAAGATTTTATGAAGGTGAGAATGACAGCCTTGTTAAGCATGTTCTAGAATTTCATGCTTTGATGCAACAACTTGAAATCCAACATGAGGACATATGTATGAATTTTTTTTATGTACTCTCTTCAAGGAGATGTTCGTATTTGGTATCAATGTCTTGAACCTTCTAGCATTTCTTCACTAAAAGAGTTTCATGATGCTTTCAATATTCATTGTCAAAATTTTTATTCCTCTGAGTTAATTTGGCATAGCTGATGTGAGGAGTATAAAGATTGTGTTCAAGATATAATTGATTCTTATGAAGGCTGTGAGAATGAAGAATATGCCTTGGATGAGGAATCAACTCTTTCTCTTCCCTGTTCATCTACATTAGATGAAAATTTTATTTGTTGTTTTAATAAGGAAAATGCAGAAATTGAGTCTGTTTTGGAAACTAATACTCTTTAAAACCCTGTCTCTAAAAGAACTAGATATGAACAACCTATATTTGAATCATATGGTGATGATAAGATATTTATTCTTGGATTGAATCTTGAAAGGACACCTGTTTTTAACAATGAAGAAAGATTTTCTCATGTTGGGCAGAAAATATCTCTTGATATGTCATTCGAGACTCCTCCTTTATTTGATCATTATGGAGACAATGATGAAGATGATGAGGTTTTTTTTGTCCTAGAAGAAAAAATCATTAGCAATCGACCTTTTGACGAAAATGAAAATTTTTACCAAGAGCACCATCCATTCATTCAGCTAGCAAATGTTTTCAGAGAAGATAAAATGAAAGTGTATCAACAGCCGACATCAGCCATTCGTTCACCTGTAATTGCAACATACATTCAACCATATGTGAGTAGCTGTAAAGCAGAGTAGGTTTTCTGTTATCATCCCAGTAAGTTTTATCACCTATTTTATGACCCTATAGGGGAGTACATGGAGTTGCATTTCTTCAATGTATTGAAGCTTTCAAGATTTGTCATACCTTCAACATTGGGAGGTAATCTGAAGAATGTAATTAATTTGCTGTCACCGTTTTTTTATCTCTTGCTAATCGGTGGAAGAGTAAGAAAATTTTTAGTTAGGAAGTTACTTGAGTGGCTCTGGTGGAAGTTTTTTATCACCTAGCCTATTGTAAAAAATTAGTTAGTTTAGGATTGTACATAAATAAACTCCATCTGGAGCATGTGTGTTTATTTTCTCTTTGTAAGTAGAGTAGTGTATATGTCAGCCTGTTGGCTTCAGAAAAATGTATTTGAGCTTGAATCCATAACCAACAACTAAGGCATTGGAGTTGTAACAGTTCTTAGAGCCTCATAGGGAGGAATCTATCCCCTGTGGAGGCAATGTTATAACATGAAGTTGTTAAGGGTCACATGTAGTTGTTATGGGTCAATTCATCCTTAGATTTTTGAAGTTTTGTGGAAAGTATCATGCTTACATCCTATCCGGAGACATCTACATGCTTATACAACTTTGGCTAAAGTTTTTGGGTATTTTGGGCTCAAAGTGCACAAATCGGACAACTATAGGACATTTCATAGTGCATGGCGCTGCAAAATGATTTACATAGACAAGCGCTATAGAATTTCCTGTAGCAGATACTGTTACATATTTGATCATAAAACAAAAAACGACGAAGTGGGTTTCTTTGAAACTTTTTATGGAGGAAGATGATTTCCCTGTTGACTTTCTGACCAAATTTCATCCTGAACCAGTTTTGAATTTGAGAGAAACAATTAAAACACTAGTGTGCTACAGAATGTGCTGTAGAAACTCTATTCTAAGACTGCTGAACTGGTATTTTTGACCAGATGACTTCCAGGAGAATTTCCGGGTGAACCAGGATGAATTTTCAAAATCCAAGGGAGGTTATTGTCAAGTGCGGATCCATGAACATTAACCTCTTTCATTTTTCACACATGTATCATGTATTGGGATGTTCGAAAGAATCTTTGAGCACTATGTTTTCATTTTTCATGATTTTCTGTTTGAGACATGTTTTTACGACACGTATTCCGTCTAGCTGGAGACGAATTAAAAAAAACCAAGATAGGTTTTTATTGCGAACGAGCTTATATAAAAAAATGGTTCTCATATTTTACACAACTATTATAATTTGATAATTACAAGTGTCACTTTGAAGCCTATTTTTCATAATTTCGCCTCTTGAAAAACACGAAATCAGTTAAAACGTGTCATTTTCTGTTTGTAGTTGTTTCTATTTTGGGAAAGGGGTTGGAGTTTGAATGGGTGACATGGAAATGAAATATATGGATATATATTCATTGTACAAGAGGAGAGGATGGTTGTATTTATAAGCCAAGAGAGACTAGAGAGAGTAGGAGCAATTTTAGTTGCTCATTTGTAAGCCTGAGGGCATGTGTTGTAGGCATTTCTGCCATTAGAGATTCATGATAGTTGTTTATCAGACTTTGTGTTATTTATTATCATTTTATCTTGTCATATTTATTGAATGGAATTTTAGGCATTGAATATCAATGGTTGTTCATGAGGCTTGAGATTCACGAGTTGCAAATGATTTGTAGTAATTGCCTCCTTTCATGATCTTTGTTCTAGTAATATTTTAAGTCATTTTTGCAGAGAGGATCTTTGCTTGATGCTATTCTTATTTTTGTTATCTTTATTATACCTCCATCCATCATTATATCCATTTCGGTCTGGTATGAGATTAAGTGCCTTTGATCTGTAGGATGTGTTGACTCCATGCCCAATGGAATGCTTCTGCTGACGGTTTGTTGCCCTCTCCCTTTATTTCTCATCTTTCCGATCCACCTATTCAAATAATTTTAATCGATTTACATTTCGATGGGTACTAGGATTATCCTCTAGCAGTCTAAGGGTGACTCTCAGTGCTAACATAAATCATTGAGAATGAGACCTTCAATGAAGAAGAGTCATTTTCTTTTCGGAGCATTGTCTTTGACAGGGAATCCAAGAAATTGATTACTGAAAAAGGCGATATGAAGAGTAAGAAAGGAAAATATCATTCAGAGGTGGACCTAAGAGATATGTGGCTTTCCCAGATTTCTAAAATTCACAAATAAATCGAGGATTCTCTGGATGACTCCATTGGTGGTCTTGAAGTGGAAAACACAAAGTTGAAAGAAAGGATCAGGGAACTGGAAGATGCATTAATGCCTCTTTCACCTTTTTCCAGTCCTTTGACGATAGTCAAAACCACCACACTCGTTGCTAAATTGAAAGGATATTTAAGCCTAATTACATCAACCAGGAGCTATGTGGAAAGAAATATCAAGAAAATAATGGCATTGATCACATAGGCATGAGAAATTTCGAAAAACATTATTTCTTTTGGCTCGAGGGCGCATGCCTTCCATGAGTATTTGCAAGATGACCTGGAAAATGAAGAAGGTTTTTACCTTGATTCTATACTACCCTTTGGAAAAAAGGTTTCCAACATGACATAAATAAGGAGAAGAGAGGAGGGTCTGCCCTCCCTGAGTCAGATAAAACAGTTGAACGTGTGTTGGAAAGAAAAGATTAAAAATTTGAATAGCATTTTTCAAGCATGAAACCAAGCTATATCAAAGAGGGAAGAATTGTTCAAGAGGCTCACAAAGGTAGACCTAGGCAGAAATACTAACGAAGTACAAGACCCCAAACTAATCCTCAACTCGTTGTTCCTAACAAAGCAACAATTTGATGAACAATTTGAGATTTTTAAAGGGTTATCAGTTGAAAAGTTTTATGGTATACTTGAATATGATGAGGATGCCATAGACAATTGGCTAGTGGACTACTCCATGAAAGATTAGGACATTGAAGAAGCATTGCATGATATTTACATTGATTTACAATACTTGGAGGGTGAGTTGTTCAACATAAAAATTTGGCATGAGATCAATGTGGGACCAATGAAAAATTATATTGAAGAATGGTTTAAGAAAGATATTGACAAATTGACCATTGAGGGGCAAGAAAAAGTTGAGACGGTTCCTGTAACCACTAATGAAGATAATAAAAGGACACCGAAAATCAATTGAAAACAAGGAGAGACTATCATAGTAAGTTTATGCTGATCACGTTTTTCTTTATTTATCAGTTCCTTCATCCAAATACTCCACTTCTTTGAATAGAAAGGTTTAATTGAAGTCTGATAACTTCTCTTTTCTTCTTTCTAGGTCTTGCTATTTTTTTACCGCCCATCATCCTCCTTCTACAAGCTTAATTCTTGTGTATATTTGTTTTATGGTCAGCAGGAAACCCAATCCCAGTCTTTAAGAGAAATTCATTTTAAATTTCAAAGATTATGTAATAGACTATATATTGTTAGAAATTTCAAGAGAGCTATTTCGGGATCAATTTGAACTTTTCTTTGTAACTTTGAGTTTTGAGTATAAAGTATTTGAGATTGGTCTATCATTATCTTTATTTGAGCTTCCCATGTGTCCACTCTGTTAAAATTCTCTTATGCATGCAGATCATCTTCTTTATATTTTTATGTAATCATAAATCTTTATTTTAAACCATGATGGATGTGAGAAAAGTTATCTTATTTTCTTTAAATGTGTGAAGTGTGTGGTTCCTGGTCCTTTCTCAGGAACTTTCTTTAAAAAGAAAAGAAAACATTTTCCTTTTATCTTTATTGCAATTTTTATATTTCTTTGATTACCATGACAAACTTCTGCAAAGTCCCATATTATGAAGATTTAGAGTCCCAAGAAAATTTTAAAGAGGAGTACCACCTCTATAAAAATGCAGGGGCATTTGTATCCTCGTGAGGTTTCCATTTCGATCCTAACAGATTCAAGCGTTAACATTTTTGGTGACCATAATTAGGAACGATTTATTTTCAATATGTTTGAGGAACTGGAAATCTCAATGGCTCAAAGTTTTGAGAAGAAGATTAAAAAAATTGCTGCTTATTTTAAGCATGGCTCACTTCTTTTGTGATTTCAAAAAGGAACAAGAAGCACCAAATATTCGGGGGAACGAACTCCTTGGAAACTCCATTGAAAAAATTCAAAATAAAGGGTTTCATTCATGTCATAATTCTTCCTTATATTCTTCATCAAGCCCATCAATGGATTTTCAAGATTCGACAAAGGGGAGAAATACTCAAAGAATGAGGCGATTTCATACAACCCCTTTAAATCCACCAGAAATAGACTTTGAAATGCCCAATATTCATGTTGAAATTTTTTCTACATTCTTTGGGGATGCTTCAGAATATGCAGAGAAACACTTGATTAATTTTAAGGGTACATGTTATGATTTCAACCTCACTGAATATAATGTTACATGTACATTATTCCTACAAACTCTACAAGAGGATGCTCTTGAATGGTATAGTTCATTAATGCCTAACTCCATTACTAGTTGGGATGTGTTAGAAGATTCGTTTGTAGAAAAGTTCATCCCAAAGGTGAATTCATATGTTTTTGTTGATGTTTTAAATGTTGTTGCCTAGCCACCCTCTCCCGCATGGACACAAAAGGATGAAATAGATGATTCATAAGAAGAACATTATGAAACACTACAAGACTTTTCTGAATCAAATCTTGTTGATGAGAATGAAGGCAAGAATTTAAAAGACCAAGAAAAGGATATCGAAATATCATATACTCCATATGAGGAATAAATTAAAGAGTCTCCTCCAAATATGCAAGAAGAATTCAGATAAAATAAAGAAGAACTAGTGGAAGAAAACAATTTTGAGAATAAATAAGATAGCCATTGCATAGAAGAAGAAAATTGCCAAGACATCACCAATGAAATAATAATCTTGAATGTAGAAAAAGAAGAAAAAGAGAATGTTTTCAAGAAATAAATTTCTCATTTGATTGAAGATAACAAAACTCTGGGGAAGCCAAGAGTATATTATATTGAATATTGGTTCAAAAGTATTGTCAGCCCGCCAATGAGAACAAGTCTTCTGCACACATTGCTCGATCCCATTGTGGTACATTTTGGGCATGCTCCTCATTTTCATGCTCTTGATTTATTGGTAGAAACCCCAATATTTTTCTTACTGCTGGAGCCCATTTCAAAGGTCAATTGTATGCTCGAATGGCTCCATTAGAAATATGCCTATACCTAAGTTTCCCCTTTCTTTCAAATAAGTTAGGGTAGGTAGATCATGTATGCACATATTCTGTTTCTTTAGTTCAGTTTTGCATAATAAGGAAATTTATATTGAAGGGTGAAGATAACTCCATTAAAGAAGAATAATTACAATAGTTCATTTTGAAGATGACTCCATAACCCAATGGAAAAGGTAGTTGGTCTTAAGATTATGGATTCTTGACAACCCACATAGGTTTATCATCCCACAGTTGGATCGAGTTGTTGAGATCAATTCCCTCTTCTGAGTTTTCCTTCCCCTTTATATTTTACCAACTTGTTTTTTCCATTTCTTTTCCCTCTTCTATACTTACCCTCATTCCCCTTTTCTTTTCTCCCCTCTATATTTCCCTTTCTGGTTACTATACTTAGTCGTTTCTCAAAACGACGGGTTCGCAGGTTGGAAGACTCACGGGTTGTCACCTCCATCCATATTCCCATATCATGAGTCTCACTGACTGCCGTGTTATTATGTACTTAACTATTTTTGCAATTGCAGGTTCACGGGTTCAAGATTTCATATCCCAAGTTCCGTGATATCCATTTTGCACCCAAAGATCTGTGATCTACATTATGACCGTCAGACTTATTGAGCTCCTAAATAATTAATTTCTCTTGTATTGAGTCCGACCGACCACAGTGTGACACTTAGCCTCTTTTCAATATTCCGCAACTGCGGGTTCATAGGTTCTCGGGTTGGCGGGTTCACAAAAATTCCCAATTCCTAATTTCTCTCGTCCGTACCCGCCATATTCGTGCTTTTCCCAATACACATTTAGTATGATTTAATGCTAACAACTCATC
Organism: Picea engelmannii; assembly: GCA_009831015.1. NCBI lineage: Eukaryota > Viridiplantae > Streptophyta > Pinopsida > Pinales > Pinaceae > Picea > Picea engelmannii. The sequence goes on along the minus strand of ML793293.1, from coordinate 561,975 downwards.
ATGTAGGTTCTATAAATATCGTCGTTAATAAGTGAATGGCTTAAGGAGATTTCCCATTTAACTGCATTAAAACACAATTTGCCAAAGATTATATTATTTTTATCTCTCTCAAGCACTCATTTCAAATATTATCTGGTTAAAAGAACACTTTTGTCAACCTATGGTAACAACAACTCGACAACAGTTATGCAATGATACTTTGAATATTTTTGGGTTTGAGGACCCAAAATTTCAGTGGTCCAGAGTGTATTCTTACTATTCATCTCCTTCTGCTCAAAAGGAAGTGATCTGGACATCCGGAATTGCTCACGCATGGTGTGTACCTGAGGTTTTCATCTGCAAGGAACTTGTTGCATGGTGCGTTGAGAAATACGTACCTAGTCAACGAATCAAACAACTCCAAGATTGTTCCCCCATCTCTCTTTCACCACAAATATTTCGTAATATGTTGAAGCTCCCTGAGACAACACTTACTTTCAAAGGATAGGATTGCAGGGATTTCCTGAAAAGGCATGACAATGGCCTATACCTATTTCCCGAGTTCTTGGAGAATCCTGCAACTCTCCCTGAAGAAATTACCAGGATTCAGGTCGACTCGTTTAAAAACCCCTTTCGGGAAATTTCTTAGCTGTTTACCAAGATGACAAGCTAAGAAATCACCATCACTCTTTCCTGAATGATTCTTTATATTTTATATTTTATAGTTAAAGAGAAAGCTATATTCGATAGGGGAAAACTGATTTCCATTGAAATCTCCTCCCAATTGTCACAGTACAAAAAAGACAAGAAATTCTTCATGTTAAGCCCTAATGTTGGCTCATTACCCCTTAATTGGGGCATATTAGATTAGTAATGCTATTTTATTTATGTCAGCTTAGGCCATTAGTTGTAATTTAGATTAGTAATGTTATTTTAATTATGTCGGCTTTAGGCCATTATTTGTAATTATACCTCCTAGACTCCTATATATACCAAGGAGACATTTTCATTTTGAATCATCTTGTACTTGAACATTTAAGTGGGGTAAAAGGAGGTTGCCCCCTCGAAGAGGCTTATTATATGATATTATCTCTTTTTCAAGGCGTTGAGTACTTTTCTAGATGTTTTTGTATGCTATATTGATGTTTGGTTCTTAACATATGGTATCAGAGCTCAAGGTCTTGGGGTTTCGCTGCTACATCTGAGACACTGTGGAATTTTCGCTATAACTTTTTTTCTACAACGTTTCAGAAGGAACCACTTAAAGGGTTTTTAGTAGACGGATCAAGGTACGTTGGGTTCACAATTCATCTCCTGAGGCATTATACTTTCGGAGATACAACCTGTCCAATATAGGGTTATGGAATCATCCTGAAATGAGTCATTGAGGCATTTTCTCTATAAAAACTTTTCTGTAACGTTTCAGACCCTGCCCTCTGGATAAAATTTACAAAAATTAGTATTGTATCTGTGGTAAAAAGTTCAATGTCTGGGTCATTTTAAATTTGTAGATACACCCTGTGTAAGATAGGGTATCTGACTAGACCTATTGACTAGTCTCAAGAAGGTGTTCTAGGTAAAACAATCATAACTTCTTCCTAGAGTATCCAAATTGAGTGGGACTGGTTG
>ML793293.1:510186-524198 GCA_009831015.1 Picea engelmannii | reverse complement strand
TATGGGATTTGTTAGGGGGTCGGAGGGATTGATGGGATTTTCTGACGATGTCTAGAGGGCTTCGAAAGAGTTACCAGTTGAGGGTCCAGAGGGGTCTTGTGGAGGCACTTTTTTGGCTAGATGCCTGTGGTGTCCCGTGACCTGGGTGAAACTTTCCTTGATTTTTTCAGGATCCTCAGGATTTGATTTACTAGTGTTGTTTAAGGTGCATTCATGGAAGAGATGGCCATGTTCATGGAATTTCTGGCAGCGGAAGGGGATGTGCTCGTAATCTAAGGTTTGGGACCATTCTTCATCCTGGTAGTCCAAGGATATGGCTCCGGGGAGTGGTTTGGAGATATTCAAGTAAACATAAATTTGTGCATAAGCAATGTACCTTTGTTGTTTTGTTGCCTCCAAAGCTTTGACATAGATGCCAACTGTGTTGTCGATGCCTACAAGTATTTCATCCAGCCATGACTCTTGAGGTAGTGAGTATAGTCATAGACAGACCGGTGCATGCATGAAGTCCTCCTTCTCTAGGCTCAAATTTTCCGTCTAAAAATGAAGGAAAAGACCTGTCAAGTTGTAAAAGTATAGGCCTCCTACGAAGATTCAGTTTCTGTCCTCTAGGTTATGCAGGATGATAGTGAAGAATCCATTTGATCCGAGATGGAGGTCATAGTGACCCTTGGGATTCCACCAATGCTAGATCCATTTAACTAAATCTTTTCTGATGGACAAACTCCCATAAATTTTCCTATTAGGGCGAAATATTTCATGTATTGTTTCTAGTCTTCTATCCTTGGAGAGTTGATGGTATATTTGGGTGTGATAGGAGCCTGCAAAATGCATTTTCCAGGTTCCCAGGTGCAAGACGCTTTTGGATGGTTTGATTCAGGGTCAATCTCCATAGGTTTCTTCTTCGACATCTCATCCTCCCAAAGGATGTTTTTTAGTTCCGTTGGAAGCTAAAAGGCAGTCGCTTGAAGTGATTGAAGCCCTGCTCATGGGCGATGATGAATATGTAAGAGTGGCCAGGAGGCCGAAAGCTGCTGCCAGGAGTCACTCAAGAAGAGGGTCGAGGTCCCACCTTGCAGTTCCTAGAAAACATGATCTGTAAGAATCCCCTTGTTTTTCTTGGTTGCATTCCATATAAGATATACATGACCTTGACCATTCCATCTGATTAGCTCTTTTTCTTGTGTGGAAGGTGTGTATTTTTTCCTCCAAAGGCGCGCCCAGAGATCTTGAGGCCTTTTTAACCATATCCACCATATTTTTTCACTAAGGAACTTATTGAGGATAGACAGATCTCTGAGTCCGAGTCCCCTTGCTTACTTTGGTCTGCATGAATTTTGCCAACTGACCAGAGCCAATTTGTGTCCATCTTTGGTTCCTTTCTAGAGGAAGCTCCTTTGGATATTTTTGAGAGTGTTGAGGATAAATATTGGGGCCACAAGAACCAAGAAAGAATATATATAGAGGGCTTATAGGATAGACTTGAGGAGAACGAGGCGACTAGGAAGATTGAGGGAGTGAAAAGTCCAAGAGGTAAGTTTTTTCCTGAATTTGGAAAGCAGATATTCCCAGGAGGTGTTCCTTAATGGATTATCAATAAGAGGGATGCCAAGATATTTATAAGGGAGGACGCTTCAGGTGTGTTAGCACTTTGTAATTTTCCCAAGGCTGTGGAGGCAGTCACAGAGGAAACATCAAAACCACTTCGAGTCTTGGATCTAGCCCTCCAAGACTCCGAGAGGGATCTCTCTGTCGAATTTAGATTTGTTTGAAATAGGATATTAGGCTAGTTATTCAGAACATGGGTTTGTTTATGGATTTTATATGTTTGGGAGATTGAAAGATCGAATTTTCATTGGGCCATGGGGTCTACCTTTTCCAAAAATGGATCTATCTCAGACGTATTAGATTGTCTCCACAGGGCAGGATAGAAAGACTTCTAGTTCAAATTGAATCAAATGAAAGTGAATGAGAGGAATAGAAGGGAAAGTCCATCAAGCAGAGGAGAAACTAAGAATTCGTATGCTCAACTTCAGATGAAAACATGCAGATCATTAAAAGACCAGAAATAGAGTGCAAAAACAAATTATATTCTTAATATTTATTTTAATGATTAGATCAGGAAAAAACATGAATGGATTAACATAGTAAGAAAATAGTTACCTAGAGGAAAAACATCACTAGGGAGTCTAACACAAGAATCCCGCAGATACAATTTTTATTCCTGGAAATTCATCTAGAAAATTACAATGTATCCCTTGTGGGGCATGAATCCCGAGCTCAACTATCAACCCCTGCACATTTTACTTATTAAAATATATAAAACTGACTCTCCCCAGGCTCAGGAGGTCAAATTCAATCACCTCGGCCAAAAATAGAAGTAAAATCGTTGAAAATCCTGAACTGTCCTTCATAGAACCAGGCTGAATTTATGCAAAAAAGGGGTCTACTCAGACATATGTTTCTCCTCAATGGTGAAAACTGTGCACAATATGGAGGAGGTTATTATATATGAGCATGTTTTGGACAAAAACCTCCTTTGGTTTCTTCAAATTCATCTCCATCTCACTGAAACAACTCCCGCAAAATTAGGACCGCAACAGGAAAAGTCATAAATCTGAAAACTAAGGCTGAAATATAGATTTGATTCTCCCAAATGGTGGAACCTGTGCAAAAACTGAGAGAGGTTTTTGTTCTTCATCCCGTTATGGAGAAAAAAATCTCTCTATTTTTCAAAATTCGTTTTCGTTTGCCCGGAATCCGCTTCGGAACAAAACTGGTCAAAACTGGAAAAACGATAGTTTTGTTAAATTGGGGTTGGAGGGTGGTTTTGGAGAGGTAAGTGGTATGTCGTACCCCCCCTGAGGTGGTAAGTGGTATTTGGAGGGGGGGTCCGATTTCACCTGGAGGTGACAAGTGTCCCTCCAATACCACTTATATCGGACCCCCCCGTCCTCGTTAAAGCTCGAAAAGCACCGGGGGCGGGGGGGGGGGGGGGGGGGGGGGTCCGATTTAATTAGTGAGCATTGATTTTTTTAACCTTTGGATATGTGCATAAGGTGCACATTATGTTTTGTTTTATTACGTTTTAACTTTTTTGTTTTATTTATTACATTTTAACTTTTTTGTTTTATTTATTACATTTTTGTTTTATTTATCACCTTTTTTGTTTTACGTGTTTTCATTTTCGATTTTTGTTTTCTTTTTATTTTCCATTTGGTTTATTTGTTATGTATTTTTTTAATATGTATATTAACTTGTATGTTTATTATTTTATATGTTTTTTTTATTGTTTGTTAATTATTTTATATGTTTTATTAATTGAATTAGTTTATATTTGTTTTATTAAATTTATGTTTTGTGTTTTTTAATTTATATGTTTAATAGTTTAATTTATTAGTTAATGTTTTAACTTAATAAACAAACCTAAGTATTAACTTTACCCAAACTAACTTAGTTATTAATTAATAATTAATTTATTATTAACAAGTCTAATCTAAATACTAACCTAATGTTTTTATCCTAAGGTGGTTTATTTCAAATGTAGGGACGAAGATGGCGAAGGGGAGCAGAAGTGAAGGATGAGGGAATAAGGGGTGCAACAAGGTGACAAAGGATCGAGTAGGGTGATGAAGAATCGGGTGAAATAGATGGAGGGGAAAACGAAATCAACCAATTCCAACAAGCCAGATGTCTTCATCACGGGGGTGATTCCAAATAGAAACTGAAGACTCGGGTTACCTATAATTATAGGACCCCAATAGGGTGAACCCCAAGAGTTGTGTAATATGGAGTTGAATCTGGATGGGCATGTTGAAGAAGAAGATTTGGGAATTAGAAAGGTTTACTTCCATGCTCTAAGCATCACATAAAATGTTGATCACAGAGCAAATTCAGAGAGCTTCTCGGACTGTGGGGAGTCCCATTAAGATGATGTCATATGTGAACTAACTGTGCGAAATGGGCGGGAAGATTCCATGGGGGGTGAGACTAGAGAGGAAGTGACCGATGATGGCAGATTTATTGGCTCAACTCAACCCTTCCTCCATTAGGATAAAGAGAAAGGGAGAGAGTGGATCCCCTTGTCTAATACCTTTGGTTGAAGAGAAGGGTTTGGAAGGGACGTCATCGACCATGATGCAGAACAAGGCTAATGAAGTGAGATTGACAATCCAGGAGACCCAAGAAGGATCAAAGCCAAAGGCTAGAAGGGTTGATTTCAAGTAGTTCCAACTAAGTTTATCAAAATCTTTGGAAAGATCCAATTTCATAAGCATACTAGGAGACTTGGTAGATTGAAGCGAGTGGATTACTTCATGTGCCAGAATGATGTTGTTCAATATCTCTCTGCCCTCCACGTACCCTGACTATTCCAGAGAGATGATGAACGGTAGGATAGGTTTACGACGCTTGGATATGAATTTTGTGATGAGCTTATAGATCACATTGCAGAGTGTAATGGGTTAGAAATGAGTTGGGGAGGTGACTTTGTTCTCTTTTGGAATGAGAGTGATGATGGTTGCATTGAGGGCCTGTAGAACTTGCCTAGATTTTTTGGAATCCTCTATGATTTCCCAAACCTCTTAATGGATGATATCCCAACAATGGTGGAAGAAGTCCGAAGTGAAACCATCGGGCCTTGGGGAGTTTCCTAGTGGGTTTCCCTAAGGGATTGATCAACTTCTCCTTGGGTAATTGGATGTGCCAAGGCCTCGTTCTATTCTTTGGTGATCTCTTTTGGAATGTGATTGAGGATTGAGTCGATAACTTGGGTGCGATCTATAGGAGGTTTTGAAAGAAGGGTCTTGTAGTAGGACATTAGTTACTTCTCTATGTCAGCATACTTTTGAATTTCCAAGCCTTGGTCCAAAACAAGGTGAGTAATGCGGTTTGAGTGGTGACATTGAAGCATCTATCTGTGGAAAAATTTGGTGTTTGTTTCCCCCTCTTTGAGCCATTGGATACAAGATTTCTGTCTCCAAAGAATTTATTGCAGTGCCCGTCTTTCTGCCAACTGTTTGTTGAGAATGGATTCTTGTTCCTTTAGAGAATCGTTGAAGTCTTGTAGTATGATCTACTGTTGAAGGTATTGAATTTGCTGGTTGAGGATTTCCTGAGCGTGGAAAATGTTTCCAAACATGGATTTGTTCCATAACTTTAATTGCTGCTTGAGGTTTTTTTAGATTCTGTTGAAATTTGTACATAGGAGTGCATGTTGTGATTGTTGCTTCTTTCCACCAGATTTTTATGTTTTCTTGAAAGTTTGGATGTGTCGGCGATAATTCTTCAAAGCGAAAGGGTTTCCTACCCAGGGTACCACCAATGTTTATCAAGAGAAGTATCGACCATTGGTCCGATCCTGGAGTGTCAATCACAATGGAATTCCAAGAGAGGCCGTCCAACATGAAGGGTTATGCGATTAGGAAATGGTCTAATCTACAGAAGACATGTTGTGCCCCTGAGTGTCTATTGGACCAAGTGAAAGGTCCATTTTTTGTATCTACATCAATGAGATTCAATAGGCCAATGATTCGGTGGAACTTTTCACTATCATTTCCCAACCGACGTTTACCCCCCTTGTTGTGAGGGAAATCTCTTTATGGACTAGAAAATAGGGTTAGACTTTGCATGTAGATATGACCTATAGAAAATCTACTTTCTACTCTCGTCCCCAGACTTAAATCCCATTTCTTTTCAGTAAATGTATGGCTAGATCAACCTACCCCGTTCTAGGAGTTTGATGTCGATCCCTTGTTGCACTTGATCACTTGTTCGTAGTTCTCCTTTCCAATGTTGACCTGCATACAAGACACGCAACGACTACACATGCATCTTACCTATAGACTAACGGGTTAGAGATTCAAACATGTACTTAACAAATTATGAATAACTCATGAATTAGGACGGGAAAAGTATTTTCTTTATTACTTTGAATGAGTCAACTTACAAAAAATTGAGACCGGCCACCGCTCCGCGAACCTGATCCTGGGCTCCTCTTCAACTGTCCTCCAATGTCTTTTCTTTGTATCTCTTCTGACACAAGGAAGGCTAAAGGGTTGGGGCAATGGGAATATGCAAATGGGTAGAGTTTCTTTGCTATCTTTTTCCTTCTCCAAATGGGCCCCTAGCTCTTCTTTTATAGGCTAGAAGAAGCTAGGTATTTGGACGAACCCTCGGCCATGCATGGCCGGGAGTTTCAGTTAACCCACCCAGAGCTGCATGTTCCGTCAACAACTTTCCTTTTTTCGTGCTTTTGTCAGTCCACACGGGATGTTTTAGGTCAGCTAGCATGTACACGCATGTAGTATTGGAGTAGGGCATGTGGGCCCTTATAAAATAGGTTTTTTAAAGAGTTGCTCAACAGTGCTTTGGCAAAGAAGGGATCTGAGATGGCCTGATGCTAGGTAAGCATGTATGGTGCAATTTAGGGTTATAACATATTCCCCCTAATGTGTGAGGTCAGAAGAGAATATGATGGACGGAATACATTACCAATCTTTATTGATGTGCCAAATGATTGAGCCCAAGGATCAGGAACCGGGAGGCACTGTCTGTAAAATAACAAATGTCTCACCGAGGCAGGCATACCCATGCTTGGGATAAAATAGAATCATGGCTACCAATCAAATACACTGTAGATCCATGTCATATAACTATATAAAGAGTAGCTGCGAACAATACACAACATAACTACATCTCAAAATCAAAAAGATATACATATAGAGTATCCATCTTCTAGAGGCTGATACGGCCTGATGGATGGAGATGAGGTCTTCAGAGCTCGAGCAACTACTTCAAAATCTTCAAAACTTAGGTAGGAGTGTAATATGAGTGTAAGACTACACTACCCAGAGGTCTTCGACAACTCGTCGGTCATGGACTTTATGATCAGACTAAAGGCTTCATTGATTTCGAACAAGGACTTGATTGGACATTCAGGATGGCCAGGTATGAGGGCAAGAGAAAAATTGCAGAGGGGCCGACTCAGGCTTGGTGACAACTTCCCTTGGACAATAGCATGATAAATGATGAGACTAGGGCAACATGGCATCAATCACAAGTCTACGAAGCAGGATGCAACACAAACTCCCCATATGTTTGGAAGGATAACCAAATAGTGGAGGACACAACTCTATATAGCGAGAACAACTTTCTAAGGTCATCCTACATCCCATAGTTCGATGAAAAAATGGACAGATGTGATTTATCCAAGGGCGACTCATTATGATGCCAATAAAGAAAATACTTTTCCCTTCCTCTTTTTGGGTTATATTTGATTTTTATGTCTTTTTCAATAATTTTGGGAAAAAGAATAAAGGAATATTACGTTACAATGGAGGAACGAGTGTTGCAAACATACAAGTTCAAGGCACAAGGAAAAGATTGATGTTCTAGTATAATGATACTCGAGAAAAAACCTCCGGGGGCCAAGGGTGTTAAGACGCAGAAGCAAACTATTACAAGGCTGGTGTATAAGGTATGCAAATGTGGTTAACAAAACACACAATGGTAACGTCCTTCGATGTAAGTTTAATGAGCCCAGAGAAGGTAAGCTCGGTGGTTTTTCATATTTAGAGAGTCTAAAAAAACATAAAAGGAGACTCCATTGGGGTACCTTTTTCAACGATAGTCTAGTCGGTTCGAAAAAGGGGTAAACTAGCACCGACAAGATGTCTATTCAAAACCATTTTAACGAGTGTGACAAGGACAAGATCACTCGACCATTTTTTCATTTTTAAGGAGTCTGAAAAAATCTTAACTATGGACTCCATCAGGAATGTTCTTCTGGACCAATTTAACGAGTGTAAAATAATAAGGTCACTCGACGATATTTTCAATTTTAGAGAGTCTGAAAAGAGCTTAACTATGGACTCTGTGGGGGTTCCTTCTTCGTAAGTTTAGTCCCTCAGGCCCAAAAAAGGGATAAAATTATACCTGAGAGTACTCTTCTATAGAGATGAAGTTCCATAGAGTATACCTTTGTTCGTACAGTTGACCGTCCGGACCGAAAAATGGGTAAACTACTGTCGGACAGACACGAATTCAAATTTCAGTTTAACGAGCGTGAAAGGCCACAAGATCGCTCGATAATATTTTCACATTTAGAGGGTCTGAAAAGGGATTAAAAGAAGACCCATTATTTTTTGGGACTCCTGAAGGTGAGGTCAAGAGCGAAGAAGAATCATGCAAGTGAGGCTCAAACTCATATTCAGGAAAAACTACGAGGACTCCCGAGCCTACAGTGTTTTAGAGACAACATGAATACCATAATGCAACCAGGATCTACCTAGGGAATCCATGTTCTGGTAAGCTCTACCACCAAGTTGCAACACTTCTAAAGCAGATATGATGGTTCCGTGTCAGAAACTGATGGGATCAATCTTATGGCAAAGGAAAAAGACAATGAGATACAAAAATCAGGGTAGAAACCTAACCTATATGTTCCAGTTGGTCGTCGAATTTTTTTTCCATGGACCGTCAAAAAATACTCAAAACTAAAAAAAAATTGTCCCAATACCTGATCAAATCCCTTCTATGCAACTCCTGAATCACTCTAAATGTTTTTTGGTATAAAGAAAATGATAAGGGATGTAACACACCCACTACGACATAGTAAAATTTTTTCTTTTCCTCGAGGGACAGAATCCCCGAAGTCCTACGGGGGCCTAGCGTAGGCTAGTTCTTCCCTGTTCACCTCCTTGGGATCGTGGGTTAGGACCACAAGCCAAAAAAACCAGGTGCCTTTTCGTGTTTCGAGACTCAACGATACAAGTGAGTCCAATCTTAAAGGAAGAATGGCGAGGGGGCTCCAGAATGAAACCCTGGCCGTAGATATGGGCACGTAGATTTTGGCCGTCTAGATCTACCTGCCGCTTAATGACAAAGAACTAGCTCCCTTTCTTTAGTCCCTATCTCGATAGGACCACAAACGTGCCTAAATGAAAGCACCTTTCACAACTCGTGACCTCGCGAGTCGTGAGTCGAAGACCCTCGAATTTTCTTCACCAATCGCCGATACCCGAGATTCCGATATGGTATGGCCCCTCCTTATTAGCACTCTCCACGTGTGACCACCGGCTAGGGATAACTACTAGATTTGCTCGCAACTTGCAAGTTCGCGAGTTGAAAGGTTGAACCTCTGGGCCCTTCTTTTACAACACCCCGAGACACAAAAGTCAAAGAAGGTTTGACTCCTTCCAGGCTTCTCGGAACTCGCAACTTTGTGACTTCAGTTGTTGGGCCTTTGTGCTCCTTTCTTACGAGAACCCAAAGTACGAGAAGTCAACAGGATGTTGACTCCCATTTCAAACGACACATGTCCACCACCTGTCACCATTTCTCCCTCTCTCTGGGCATCTTATCGTCACACCACCTGTCAACCACGTGGGTCCGACCAAGTGGACATGCCACATAATGCACAAGCTCTCGCAACTCGCAAGCTCATGACTTCTACAGTCGAAACTAATTCCCCTCAACCTCCGATACCCCGATATGCGATATGGCGAGGAGGTCCTTACTCAATGGTTGCTCCTGCTTCTCGCTATTCAGGACTTCACAACTCCAAGGGTTCGGTCTTCCACCTCCAGACTCACAAACCCCTGATACGTGATGTATCAAGACATCAGATCCCATGGATGTCCTTCCTCTTTGATCAATGGCCCAGATCACATCGCGATCTCATGACTCGGGACTTCGCGACTCCAAGAGCCTGGTCTTCCACCTCCAAACTCACGAATCCACGATACGCGATGTATCGAGACATCAGATACCACGACTATCCTTCCTCTTTGATTGATGACCCAGATCACATCACAATCTCGCGACTCGGGACTTTGTGACTCAAAGAGCCTGGTCTTCCACCTCCAAACTCACGAATCCCTGATACGCGAAATGGTCAGATCTCTACCACCTGTCCTCCAACATGGATGGTCCCGATGTCTTCGGGACTTTTGCGACGTAGTCGAGTTCACTCTCCCGCTTAAGTAAAGGTTAAGATCGATGGCTTATAGAGCTCCGATGGGTCCCTAGGATCTACGGTCCAGGATCCCATCGCTATTTGCAAAGGATGAAAGGGCAAGGTGTTAATGCCTATGCTCCTTCTGTAGATTCGTTAGTGTTGACAAGCTTGGGGTATTCTCGAAAGGATTCTAACCATTCATTTACCAAGCGATAGGGTATTTTCTTTCTAAATTTGAACTCGCTATCCCTTCTGAGCTTGAATCATGAAGTTCAAACTCTCAGAGCTTCAGGATCCTATTGTTCCAGAGTCTGTACTTAAGGCTCAGAAGTACAGTGTCTAGGCATCCGAAAGTGGGTAAAGAGTAGAGAAGAGATAAATGTCAACCTTCGGCAAGGGAAACTAGGGAAGATTTCTGCATTGGCGTTGTCTAGCTTCCAACTATTCCTGGATGTTTATATCCTGTTCAATCGCTACCCATGAACGTTCGAGTTCAACCCAGGTAGTGGTTGTTTTAAGAATAGTACCGAAAAGGTTTAAGGCAATGTGTGTTTGATTTGATAATCCAGGTTCGATATTGGGCCGTGTTGGTACAGGGACAGTCATGGAGGAACAGTAAAATAAGGAAAACTCAGGGGAAGTTTGAGCACTGTCTCAATTCGGTCGTATGAAAGAGAGTTTACGGTTTCAGGAATAAAATGAATGCAAATCAAAGGCTCTTTCCCGTAATTGGATTATATTTTAATAAAATGTATGAGGTGGGAGAAAACAATTTAGCTGTCTATTGAGTAAGGCTCCTATCAAGGGAGAATCTCACGTATAAATAGAAGAAGAAAAATCTAAAGAAGTAACCTGATGAAGCAAAAAATATATATAGAATTCTGAAAGTGTTGACTGGTCTTATACCTGCTGATAGTTGGTACAGAGGAAAAACAGTAAACAATATAGAAAACCAAAATTCATTCACTATAGTAGAGGTTGCACTAAATTTTAGTGAAGCATTCATCAGTTATGCATATGAAATGAAACGAAATATGAGATACAAGAAAAAAAACTCATAACACAGTCGTGACGAAATTGAGAATCTTCAGATTTGCTTTATATTAACTCTCAAAATGTAAAACCTTTGTTACAATCGACACAAAAAGGTCCAGTCTCTTTTCTTTCTTTCTATGGTGTATTTATACAATTTTACAATAAGATGGAGTCTCAATCGTTGCAAAATTTTTAGTTATGATAAGGGGGAGAGAAATCGCTCCATTTCTTCTTCTCTGTCTTTACTTGGTGCCAGAGGCTTGTCCTCGTGCGTGCTTGGTATATGTGACACATATTTCAACCAACCGAGATATTATCCTTTAAGGTTCTGCTTGACAATTGGCTTCAAAAGAGTAACAATCTCGGGTTAATTGCAGCAGCCTGTCTTCCATCTACCTGTCTATGATGTCGATAGCGCATAATTGCGTGCTTGGTTTAATCATACATTTGTCTATTTGGACTATGTCTGCCATAGTCACTTGGGAGATCTCGGCTGAATTGTTTTCCTCTTTTTCATTTAAATCGAGTGAGATTTTTTCCATATTCATCTGAATCAATGTCTCGGCATTACCTTCGCTATCAATGCCTAGCAGATTACCATCTATAGAGATAAAATCCTCTTTTAAGGATTTAGTTACCCTCTTGGCTTGCAACTTACCTTCTGAGATGCTGTGTTTCCATTCTTTTAATAGAATGTTTCCTCCGGTCTGCTCCAAAATGGTAAACTTGGGAGTACTTCCCGAATCCCTGTTGTTTGTGGCTATCACAGCCTCTTGAAAAGCGAGCCGTGCTGCTCCAACTTCTCTTTCTCTAGCAAATAAATTCTCCAAAACTTGATTAACCAACAAACAGTTGTCCCGAATCACCTCTACCTTGGCGAGTAAATTTTGTTGGGCCGTAGAGACTCTGCTCCGAATCTCTATCGCCTGGGACTGGAATATCCCGATATTTATCACTTTACTTTCGACGATTTCCACTCTAGCCTGTAGCTGTTCGATCAAATATTTTTCTGGCTCGCTTGCATCTGACCATCCCGAACCACCAGTTGTGCTTGTTCGAGTTTAGTCTTGATCAGCTCTATCTCATTTTTTTTCGGCCAACCTGGCTTGTTCTATTCCCACACTCACCTGGTCTTTGGTAGCCTCTGCTGTTGTGGCTAGTCTGGCTTCCAGGGTTTTGATGAGGTGATTTTTTCGTTTCAGCTGGTTTTTCAAAACCCCGAATGAAAATTGGTTCGTTGTGGCATATGCCCCTAATGTCCCAGCTATTTCTGTTGCGAACTGTTCATTCTTCTTGTCCTTCCCATCAATCATAACTTTGTATTTCTTGACTGTTGATTCTCCTTCCTGATAGAATTCCCTCTTTACCACTGCCTTTCTCTTCTTATCTAAGAAGAACTCATTTGGAGGGAGATCTTCCACCCTTATAGGCTTCAATTATTCATTTGAGATCCACCCTGTGTCAATATTTCCCTGAGCTGACTGCAAGGGAGTAACTAATGTGATAGGATCTCCGATTTGCTTCGCTGATTGTCCCGAAGTAGTAACTGGAATCTGCACTTTTGGTGGGTCGGGAGTCTTTATCTCTACTTTCGGACTCTTAGTTTTCTCTCCCCCGTCCTGGTGTTTTTCTTGATCGAGAGTCGCATCCTTGGATCTTTCGACATCTTTTTGTTTCACCTCTACTGTACTCGGACTCTCACCCCATAATACTGCAGGAAGATAATTGCGTCTATTTTCTTGGAATTTCAGAACATCGGCCCTCTCTTTAGGTGCCAATGTTTGGATCCGAGCTAAAATCTCTCCATAAGATCTTGCGCCTCGGAAAATGTCATTCGAGGGCGAATTTTCGTGCTCAAATCTCTTGAGTCCGCAACTGGCCAAATGATTACTCACGAACCTTTGTGGATCGTGCTTCTTGAATTCAATAAGGACCAATTTTAGGTCTTCCAGGGCTGCTGCCTCAGCTTTAGCATGCCCGAAATCTAATAAAGAGTATGAATTTAAATGAACAGGAAAAGGCGGCCATACCTTCTTCGAGTATCCCTTAAGCTCCTTGCTTATGCCACCGATTACTATTTTTTTAGCAACCTCATGACAAGCCAGCTTGTCAGGAATGAATAATGGCAATGCATGCGGGTTAACAGAAGCCCTGAAAACTCTGAGATATGAGAATTCAGCTTCTACATACCAGTCAAATATGCTGCTCAAATTCGTCAATATACTGTCTGAGATCCTGGGTGGTGGGTGGATGAAAATAGTGACATGTAGCGGTACCATCACCCAGTTGAAGATCTCATATACAAAATCTGCCGCTTTGTTTTCCCATAATTTCAAATGATAGATGTGGATGGGCTCGACCTCTGCTAGAGTCCAACTCCATCTCATTAAGGGAAAAGGTGTTAGAAAAAATACAACGTCCATAATGTATGTAGACATAAAAAATGAAGAAACCTTTCCACTCTCTTTCTGCGCCTAATACTCTGTAATCTGACTGGTCAAGCTACCAGACAACATTTTCGCCCAGTTGAAGGAACAGCCTTTGGCGACTCAAAATATTAGAGGCACCCATTGAAGAAAGAAATGTGAGGTGTCTGTTACACATTATTTTCGTCATCCCTATGATCATCAATTATGTAAACCTATCTATTGCCTTTAGAGGGGTCACAGTGGCCTGAGTTCCTGAGGAGAGAAGGAAGAAGAACTTTTCCTGAGAAAAGAAGTTGCATTTTCCTATGTAAAAACCTTATAAAAATAAATTCCCGCAGGTTGCTATATAGGCAGGGTGTGGAAATGAGAAATTCCCGCAGGTTGCTATATAGCCAGGGTGCGAACTTTCCGCAGGTTGCTATATAGCTAGGGTGCGGACATTCCAGCACGTGGGAAAAACGTACGGTTTCTCGAATTTTCTAGAAGGAGAAGATTCTTGGGTGAGGTGGCATCCGAATAGTTTGGATCTTACTCACTTTCATGATTTAGTGGGATCATCCTAACCTCCTCACCTTATCTTCTTCAGCTTA
>ML793293.1:460050-491961 GCA_009831015.1 Picea engelmannii | reverse complement strand
CATATATCGCGATTTCGGCACTTTCGATGACATAATGTTTATGTCCACGGGAGTCGCGATTTCCCGATTCGCGATGTGCTTCAGCCCTCCTGGCTGAGCCCTGGTCCATGTGACCGTTACCCATGACCGCAACCATACCTCTCGAAAAAATGCACTAGCCCTTCGATCATTTCTTGATCCAACGGTTCAGATCAAATCGATATTTCATATATCGCGATTTCGACACTTTCGATGACATAATGTTTATGTCCACGAGAGTCGCAATTTCCCGATTCGCGATGTGCTTCAGCCCTTCTAGCTGAGCCCTGGTCCATGTGACCGGTCTCTGTGTGACCTTGGTATTGTCACTCCATCGGCGTTTCGGCATTTCTAATGTTCAAGGTTCTTGTCACTTCCAAATTGCGATTCGCGAAACTCTGACATAGGCTATGATCAACGGTCTAGGTATAACCTTGGCTCAACGGCTACGATTGAGTCGCGATATCGCATATCGCGAAATTGGGGTTTTTGATGTTAAGTGACTTTGTCATTCCAAAGTCCCGATCCCCGATATTCCATGCATATAATCAACGGTCCATATCACTTCTAAATTTACGGCTGCGATTAAATCGCGAAATCGCATATCGCGATTTCGGGGTTCTTGATGTCAAGTGATTTTGGTATTTCAAAGTCGCGATTGCCGATGCCTCTGCTAACGTCACACATGGTTTGACACATGTTAACTACTGCCACTTGTCACTTTGATTCATGACTTTCATGTGCCTGAAGTTTTGAATCCACTTGACACCTGTCATTACCTGGATGTGCCACGTGTCCCTATCTGACGAGATTTGGATCGACGGTCTAGATTACTTCTTTATTCAACGGCTGTGATCAAATCGTGAAATCGCATATCGCGATTTCGGGATTTTCGTTGTCGAGTGAATTGGACATTTCAAAGTCTCGATCCCCGATTCTCCGATGAGCAAAAACTCCGACGACGCCTGATCGTTGACATGCGTCCACATGAATGGACGGTCCAGATCCCGTCGGGATTTCGCGACTGTTGCTGCACACGACCTTGAGAACTCCAATTTCCCGATGGTATATCTCCCTTGCAGCTTCTGTCTAATCTGCCGGCTGACCGGTTTTCTGAATGAGATCCAATGGTTGTGGATCTCTGTCTTCCTTCTCTTCTGCAAATTCCTGTATCTTGATCTTTGCCTTTGCTGAGCGTGTTTTCTTCAACGTTGTTCCTCCTGAGCTTTCACGTCTGAATCCCCAAGGGATTTGTATCCTTCTTATCCTACCATCTCCACTACTGTACTTGCCATCAATGACAAGCATACGCTACTTGGTAAACATTTGCCAACAAATTTCCCCATTCTCTTTATTGATCGGGACCAGGTTTGCTACCCAGTCTGAATATCTCAGAGGTACTATTATTTTCGTGACTAAAAGTTTCTTAACTTCTTTTTCGATCACAGGTAACGAAATGGGGTTGATCTGTCTAAGATTTTTCCTAAATGGTTTGACCCCAGGCTTTAGAGGTATCTTGTGATCAATTATGGAAGTGTCGTATGTCCTTAACTCATCATAAGACCAGGCGAAAACATCCTTATACTGTCTGAGTAGGTCTTTATATTTACTTTTTATTTCGGGAGGGAGGAACTTGGATATTTTTACCATCCTGGATTCTTCTTTGGTTCCTATATCACAGTCCTCCACTTCTTCTAGTTGGGGTTGTAAGGCGGATTTTACAGGTATGTCATTTTGATAAAAAATTCTTTCTAAGGGAATCAATCCTTTCAGAATCTGGTTGTTTTTAAGGACCAACATGCGATGATCTGCGATTTTGTCTCGGAAAGATTTAGAATCCTCCCCTTCTTGCATGATCCACACATTGTCATTCTGGTTTTCTTGATCTGCATGGGTTTCAAAAAAATCATCTATTGCTTCAAGAAACTTCTTAATTTTCTCATCATCCTCAAAAACCTGCCAGTGCTGGATGTTATCTAGTACAATGGTCTGTGTCTGATTTCTATGTGATACTTCAATTTGAAAGTCATGGGAGGAGAGAAGGTTGAAGCTGCTTTATCTAATGCATCAACATGTAATTTCTCTACGTGTGGGATGAAGTGGACATTTACGAACGAGAAAAAGTTTTCCATCAGATCCCAGGCACAATTCCTGTATGATCTTAATCTGGGATGCTTGGCTTGGTACTGCCGATTTATTTGTTTGACTATTAACTCTGCATCTCCGTATACCTCTAATTTATTTATTTTAAGCTTCCTGGCAACCTCTAATCCTAAGACCAACGCTTCGTATTCACATACGTTGTTAGTATAATCGATATCCCATTGCAGTTTATATAAAAAAGGAACAACGAACCTTCCTTCAGGAGCCACTAAAATCACTCTTGCACCAGCCCCTTCACAAGATGAGGCACTGTCAAAAAACATTTTCCAGACACCGGTGCTACACAGATCTTCTGTCTTGTAACCTGACTCTTCCTGCTCTATATCTTTTTCTTCTAGACAACCATCTAAACCTTCATCAAAAGATAAGATACAATTTCCTAAATCTTGATCCGCAATGTAAATAGGGAAATTGTTAGGGTTTTGAGGGTCGCTTACTGTGTATGCTAACCTCGTTTATCTGTATAAACAAGTAAATTTCCCACCAAACACAGGAATTGTGGCGAACATCATGTCTAGTTGAAGAGAACCCCCCAGCTTGGCTCCCCATGACCTAGATAACAGTAAGCCATACTTAGGGGGAATATCCGCAATCACCACATCCATCAAGATACTCTTAACCGGGACCTGTGCCAGGGCAACTACTAAATCCTTTATCATTCCCACACACTTAACCCTTCTTGAGTCAAAAGAGTAAATATCTCCGTAAGGTATAGTGATCTGGAGACCCAACTTGTCCATAATAATCTTAGGCATAACGTTATGGGAGGCTCTAGAGTCTAACATGCAATTATGTAGCAATTGATCATATACATTTAAAGTGATATAAAAGGGAGAAATAGTATCTTTGGCCCCTTCAAAATGTGGACCAAAAGTGATATTAGGTTTTTCATCTTCCAGGTTTAAAATGTCAGATTGGCTTTCTAGCTCTAAGACACCCATCACTTTGGTAATCTGCTTCCGATAAACGAGGTTTTTTGCTAATTCTACCAGAGGGATTGGTATCTTAATTTTATTTATCTCATTTTCAAGACTGAAAGATCCACTCACCTTGTCTATTTCTTTGGTTGAGACTTTCAAATCCTTCCTTTCCGACTTATTCGTCTGGGCCTCTTTATTACTCATGGTCTTGGTTGAAGGCATAATTTTATTTACTGTTTCGGTTCCTTGTGCTTGGGTTTCAACTTTTTCCACTTGGACTCTTGTGTGCTTACTACTTTCGTTTTGATGTTAAGTAATAGGGTCTCTTCCGAAGTAGGCTCATAAGTTTGACCTCTTTGGAGTATTTTCTTAGGTTGAGTAGTTGAGATGGGCTTACTCTTAGATCTCAAGTTGTACTTAGGTTGGATCTCGGCCATTATCATTTCAATTTCTTGTTGAGAGCCACAAAGGTCAGTATGATCACTTTCTTTGTCCTTAACCAATGGTTGCTGAGTGTTTAGAGATTTCTCATAATCTTCTCTAGTTAGATACGGTTGTGTGCAGTCATCACCGAAGTTCGTGACATCATTATCCGAATCTCTGAAATCTTGGAGATCGTTCGCTCCTATAAAATTTTATCTCTTTAAGGGAGCTTGTATTTTTTGATCTTTGTTTTTTATCTGTCTTTGCAGGTTCAGGGGGTTGGGGTTCCTCTTGAAATCCTTTTTTGGGAAGGAATCAACTTTGGCCTATTCTAACTCCATTCTATTTATTTTATTAGATAATTCCTTAATTACCCTGGCTATATCTTCTACTTTATCATCTGTGGATCTATTAGACCCTGACGACCCTGCTTTTTCTCTAAAGTGTTTAGTTTCTCGGTTTCCCGTTTCTACTTTAGCTTTAATATTACCAGAAGCCATCATATTCGACTCAATTTCTACGGCGTCATCCTGCATTCGGTTTAGAGTGGCCCCTCTTCTCTCTTGCAAAAGGAGTGCAAAATCTGGTTTGAAAGCTCCTGTGAAAGTTACTTTGGCCATGGGTTGGGACGGTTTAACCTCCATTGGGATTTTGTTATACAGTTTGTTGAATATTTGAATAAACTCCATAACAGTTTCTGAATTCTTTTTTCTTAAAGACCCAAATTTGGTTAAATAATATAGGTGGTCCTTTCTTTCGCCCCATTGTCTGAGGAAAGCATATTCTAAGGTGTCGTAAGACAAGATAGATGCTGCAGGTAGACTGTGAAACCAAGTTCAGACCTGGCCTTCGAAGGTTTGAACAAGAAGCCTCGAATATACGTCCTCATGTTTGATACCTAGGATGTTTGTGAATTGATCAAAGAAATTAATGTGTTCGGCCGCGGTCAAATCCCCTTCCCCAATGAATTTTGGCAAATTTTTTATGTAGTTTTCGGGAAGGTCGTGCAGAGGAACGAGCAATACCAAGGGAGCATATCTTGCTGCAAATTTCGCAAATACTTTGGGAGGGGGGGCAGGTCCTTGGCCTCCATCTTCTCCTAGAGGAGCTCCTCCTCCTCCTCCTCCGATAAACCCTCCACCTCCTCCTTTGGTGGCTGCCATCATTATTAGTGGAAAGTTGTAAAGGGGGTTTCGGAAAATTAAAAGTGAATCTTTATTTTCTTCGTGAAGAGGAAATCCGATGATGAATGATAAGGAACACGAGGAATTGGTTCCTCAGATTTGCAAGAGACAAAATCAGGAGAACCGACGGGTGTGGAAACTGAATGTGTAACACACTCTTCAAAATTAGGTGAGGTCGGGAAATTTAACTGAAGAAAATACGGTATGTCAACTGCCGACGAGCTTTCAAAAGGGCCCTTTCCTTTGTGTACTAAGGGGATTGCTCGATGAATCTCACTCCTAACTTCGGAAGAGTTTGACGTTAGATCTTTAGTATCAAAGAGAGGACTGCGTGAAGTTGAAGGTTCATAAGAACTCTTAGTCTTCAGTTATGGGTGTTTAAGCTTATAGACTATAGCGGTTGGCTTAAGAGGGCCTCTCACCTTTAGAATCTTCTCGGGATCGTTAATAGGTGTAATCTACTTACCATCCGGGTTTTTTCTGGTATTCCTTCGACCGGATGCGATTTTATTATTTGTGGAGTCGCCAAGTGAAAGATTGGAAATCCTTAAAAAATGTGTGTACTCTTTGTTCACTATCAAAGGGTAACACATTTTACGAAAAGAAAAAATGTCGTTTTCCTAGGAAAAAAGATTTCGTAAATTCGGTCCCCGACAACGGTGCCAAAAAAGATGTTGTTCCAGAGTCTGTACTTAAGGCTCAGAAGTACAATGTCTAGGCATCCGAAATTGGGTAAAGAGTAGAGAAGAGAGAAACACCAACCTTCGACAAGGGAAACTAGGGAATATTTCTGCGTTGGCGTTGTCTAGCTTCCAACTGTTCCTGGATGTTTATATCATGTTCAATCGCTTCCCATGAACGTTCGAGTTCAACCCGGGTAGTGGTTGTTTTAAGAATAGTACCAAAAAGGTTTAAGGAAATGCATGTTTGATTTGATAATCCAGGTTCGATATTGGGCTGTGTTGGTACAGGGACAGTCATGGAGGAACAGTAAAATAAGGAAAACTCAGGGGAAGTTTGAGTGTTGTCTCAATTCGGTCGTATGAAAGAGAGTTTACGGTTTCAGGAATAAAAGGAATGCAAATCAAAGGCTCTTTCCCGTAACTGGGTTATATTTTAATAAAATGTATGAGGTGGGAGAAAAACATATAGCTATCTATTGAGTAAGGCTCCTATCAAAAGAGAATATCACCTATAAATAGAAGAAGAAAAATGTAAAGAAGTAACCTGATGAAGCAAAAAATATATATAGAATTCTGAAAGTGTTGACTGGTCTTATACCTGCTGATAGATGGTACAGAGGAAAAACAATAAACAATATAGAAAACCAAAATTCATTCACTATAGTAGAGGTTGCACTAAATTATAGTGAAGCATTCATCAGTTATGAATATGAAATGAAACGAAATATGAGATACAAGAAAACAAACTCATAACACAGTCATGAAGGAATTGAGAATTTTCAGATTTGCTTTATATTAACTCTCAAAATGTAAAACCTCTGTTACAATCGACACAAAAAGGTCCAACCTCTTTTCTTTCTTTCTATGGTGTATTTATACAGTTTTACAATACGATGGAATCTCAATCGTTGCAAAATTTTCAGTTATGATAGGGGGGAGAGAAATCACTCCATTTCTTCTTCTCTGTCTTTACTTGGTGCCAGAAGCTTGTCCTCGTGCGTGCTTGATACAGGTGACACATCTTTCAACCAACCGAGATATCAGCCTTGATGGTTCTTCTTGACAATTGGCTTCAAAAGAGTAACAATCTCAGGTTAATTGCGACAGTCTGTCTTCCATCTATCTGTCTATGATGTCGATAACGCATAATTGCATGCTTGGTTTAATCATACATTTGTCTATTTGGACTATGTATGCCATAGTCACTTGGGAGATCTCGACTGAATCTCTTTCCTCTTTTTTCATTTAAATCGAGTGAGAATTTTTCCATATTCATCTGAATCAATGTCTCGACATTACCTCCGCTATCAATGCCTAGCAGATTACCATCTATAGAGATAAAAGCCTCTTATAAGGACTTTGTTACTCTCCTGGCTTGCAGCTTACCTTCTGAGATGTTGTGTTCCCATTCTTTTAATAGAATGTTTCCTCTGGTCTTCTCCGAAATGGTAAACCTGGGAGTACTTCCCGAATCCCTGTTGTTTGTGGCTATCATAACCTCTTGAAAAGCGACCCATGCTGCTCCAACTTCTCTTTCTCTAGCAGATAAATTCTCTAAAACTTGATTAACCAACAAACAATTGTCCCAAATTACCTCTACCTTGGCAAGTAAATTTCATTGGGCCGCAGAGACTCTACTCCAAATCTCTATCGCCTGGGACTGGAACATCCGGATAATTATCACTTTACTTTCGACGATTTCCACTCTAGCCTGTAGCTATTCGATCAAATATTTTTGCTGGCTCACTTGCATCTAACCATCCCGAACCACCAGTTGTGCTTGTTCGAGCTTAGTCTTGAGCAACTCTATCTCATTTTTATTGGCCAACCTGGCTTGCTCTATTCCTACACTCGCTTGGTCCTTGGCAGCCTTTGTTGTTGTGGCTAGTCTGGCTTCCAGGGTTTTGATGAGGCAATTTTTTCGTTTCAACTGGTTTTTCAAAACCCTGACTGAAAATTGGTTCTTTGTGGCATATGCCCCTAATATCCCAGCTATTTCTGTTTTGAACTGTTCATTCTTCTTGTCCTTCCCATCAGTCATAACTTTGTATTTCTTGACTGTTGATTCTCCTTCCTGATAGAATTCCCTCTTTACCACTGCCTTTCTCTTCTTATCGAAGAAGAACTCATTCGGAGGGAGCTCTTCCACCCTTATAGGCCTCAATTCTTCATTTAAGATTCACCCTGCGTCAATATTACCCTGAGCTGACTGCAAGGGAGTAACTGATGTGATAGGATCTCCGATTTGCTTCGCTGATTGTCCTGAAGTAGTAACTGGAGTCTGCTCTTTCGGTGGATCGAGAGTCTTTATCTCTGCTTTCAGACTCTTAGTTTGCTCTCCCCCGCCCGAGTGTTTTTCTTGAACGTGAGTCGCATCCTTGGAGCCTTCGACATCTTTTTGTTTCACCTTCGTTGTACTCAGAATCTCACCCTGTAATACTGTGGGAAGACAACTCCGTCTATGTTCTTGGAATTTCAGAACATCAGCCCTCCCTTCAGGTGCCAATGTTTGGATCTGAGCTAAAATCTCGGCATAAGATCTTGCGCCTCGGAAAAGGTCATCCGAGGGTGAATTTTCGTGCTCAAATCTCTTGAGTCCGCAACTGGCCAAATGATTACTCACGACCCTTTGCGGATCGTACTTCTTGAATTCAATAAGGACCAATTTTATGTCTTCCAAGGCCGCTGCCTCAACTTTAGCATGCCCAAAATCTAATAAAGAATATGAATTTAAATGAACATGAAAAGGTGGCCATACCTTCTTCGAGTATCCCTTAAGATCCTTGCTTATGCCACCGATCACTGTTTGTCTAGCAACCTCACGACAAGCCAACTTGTCAGGAATGAATAATGGAAATGCATGCGGGGGAATAGAAGCCCCGAAAACTCTGAGATATGAGAATTCAGCTTCTACATACCAGTCAACTATGCTGCTCAAATTCGTCACTATACTGTCCGAGATCCTGGGTGGCGGGTGGCCGAAAATAGTGACATGCAGCGGTACCATCACCCAGTTGAAGATCTCATATACAAAATCTGTCGCTTTGTTTTCCCATAATTTGGAATGATAGACGTGGATGGGATCAGCCTATGCTAGAGTCCAACTCCAGCTCATTAAGGGAAAAGGTGTTAGAAATCATACGACGTCCATAATGTATGCAGACATAAAAAATGAAGAAACCTTTCCGCTCTCTTTCTGCGCCTGATACTCTGTAATCCGACTGGTCAAGCTATCAGACAACATTTTCGCCCAGTCAAAGGAACAACCTTCGGCAACTCGAAATATTAGAGGCACCCATTGAAGAAATAAATGTGAGGTGTCCTCTCTCCTGTATAATCTACAGGTCATCATAGCTACATACTTGAACTGTGGTTCCAAGGAGGCTATTGAATATATACCATGACTGTCTGCCCTAAACTTCGCAGAGTGCAAAACCCAATCTCTTATTAAGCTAGACATGGTCTTGTCATACTGCACACATTCCTTCTGTTTGAACTCTTCCAAGAATTCAGCACCATATGTAAGGTTGGATGCTGTGGACAACTTGTACATAGTTTGCAGATGTTCAGGTCTGAAAGTCCCGATGGTGACCTTCTGCTCATTCATTATGGTTCTGGTTGGTATGCCCACATGGTCTAATGTCCATCGGACCATATCATAATAGGGGAGAAATCGTGGCTTGGCTGCTACTTTATGCATTCCCGATTAAATTACGATCTTATATTTGGTGGTTATGTCGTCTTTTTCATTGTCACTAGAATCATCGGAATAATCCACTAATTTGGCCTACAGAACATAAGAAACGAACGACCAGTTTGGGACTGAGTCGACACTTCAAGGTGAAGTATCAGCGACATTGTCTGAACCTTGTCCCGGAACCTCAACGCTGGCTTTGGATGCTTTTCGCGGGGCCATGACGGGAGATCCTGCTTTAGCTCTTCTGCGATAAAAATATGTATACATACATAAGTTAGCTCGCTGAGAAAATGTGCTCTGCGTATTATAGAAATGAATTTGTTATAACGAATAACAACTCTATATATTCGAAACTCTGTACTTTTTAGAACAGATCTGTCAAATCATGTTTAGAAATAAATTTAGCAATAAAAACCCTATGTCGTTTCGCCTTATTTCCAATTAATGCCATAAATTTTGGCGGTTCGAAATGTCAGTTGGCGTAAGGAAGGATTAAGACTTCCTCGTAAACTGTGCTAGCATCAAAACATGGGAGATATTGATTTAGCTTAATTAATCTGATTTTAACAAATTTAATTAACCTTTCGGTACTCGTTGTATCGTGAATTTTTGCTTTAACCCTTTGAACCTCTAACCCCTGAAATTGTGATGATTGATTTCGGTTGATAAAAACGTAATTGTGATTAGGCGCTTAATTAATTACGTAATTATTTATCTTTGCCATATCGCGACTCAGAGCTTCGAAGGTAAGTTTCCAAAAAGTTTGCATGCCGAGCTACGAAACCGCGAGATCGTATTAATACGTTTTAATTAAAAGGGAAGATAAACTCGGATTAAGTGTTTAATTAATTATGTTCGTATATTTATCGCAACTTCGCGACTCGGGCTTAGACAGTATATTTTTTTAAAAGAGAACACGCCGAGTGGCGAATTACAGATGAAACTTAACCATGGCTTAGTTTTTTCCTTTAACTTTGACACAGGTTACTAACATTCGAACTTCGTGGTTTCAGATATCGGGGATACGACAATGAGAGTTTTGGATTTAGTGAATGCCGAGGCACGAAAACCCGATGATATTCAATAGTGATTTAGGAAAACTTTACTCCCGTTACTAACCTGGGTAATATTTTAAAGCGATTTCGCTGTTTTGTTGCTCAGGACTTGTGAACTACGTGATCTATAGCATACAACATGCGAAATCCTGAGGTAGAACAAAAGGGGGATAATTTTTTTCCGAAAAGTAGAACTCACCTCGAGAGTACAATAATCATCGCTGCTTGCATGATAAGAATTCAGAGAATTTGAAACCACAGACGGAAAATACGAAAAACACTTTCGATTTCGAGCATTAAGACATGAAATTTGAGACGGGCTAGAAAAACAAAGGCGGCTCCAACAACTCCCATGACCCCGAGACCTTAGAAAGCTACTATTTCTTGCATAAGGATTCCAGACCCGGATTGCATGAACCCTCATACGGTTCTTAGGAAATTATCTCTGATCTTAATCGAGTCTCTAGTAAGGTTCAGTACGGTTAGAAGGTTTATGGGGTAATTCCCGTAAAAGAGTATTCTCAAGGGGCCTTCCCAGAATATTACGAGAAATTAAGAAAATAAGACGATTCTTGGTGGAGCGAACTCATGTCCCAGAATTTATCATTTGTGCAGAAAACAACTATGGCATGTAAGCGTATACAGGCATCCATTCTATCAAATCAAAAGTTAGGTAAACACTTCTATTCAGAACTATTTACAAGCACATAAAACTGAACATGCGATTATGGAATTAACTTCAAATAACACTTATCAGAAATAACACTAGAGGTGATGCAACTGCTGAGAGGGGTGCTCATTTCCACCCAACCGTAGGCTCAACGATTCTGATAGGATTTACCACTAGCCACCCCCGAGCTGAGACCATGATGCTACCAGAATGCGTCTCTATTTTCCAGTGACCGAGAACGAGGGTTACTCTCCCCCTTCTCTGCTATCACTCACTCTGTATTTTCCAGAGTTCTCTTCCTCCCCTCGCATCTGCCCCCTCCGTGCTTCTTCCTCATGCATTTCCCCTCTTGCGAGGTTGCATGTGGCGCGATTTCCCTTGCGGTGGTCAGGCCCGAGGCTCCTATGGATGCGTGGTTTACTTCCCCCATCCCTCATTAATTCCTGAGGAGCCATCTACCTACGAACCTGTGAGTAATTTATTTCGGGCCAGCGAGCCACTCGTGGTTCTCAGGACCAGTGAACTCCAAATACGGTATTGGTTTCAGTGGAAGTTAAAGCCACCTTTCCAGGTGCCTTCCACCACCTTTCTCCAGCCATCGTGGTCTCTTTTCAGTACATTCCCTCTCAGCAGTCCTGCAATATATATATATATATATATACATATTCATAATATTATTCACATTCATCGACCTTTTTCACAAGGTCCATTCACATCACACATTCACATTTTTGAGTTTGCCAAAATTCTTGGCTAGTATAGTTGTTTTTTACAAACTTGGGGGAAACAGGGTGTTACAATTCCCTCCCCCTTAAAGGAACATCATCCTCGATGTTCTTATCTATCAACATGACATGCATGTACAGAAGTAAACAAAATCGGATATGCCTGTCTCATGGCATCCTCCATTTCCCATGTAGCCTCATCTGGGCCAAAATGTTTCCACTGCACCTTGACTTGTGCAATGGTTCAGTTCTGGAGCGAGGTTTTCTTTTTGTCCAGTATGCATTGGGGTTCTGGTAGAAATTCTCCCTCCGGTTCCACCTGAATCACAGACCAATCAATTATATGGTTAGCATCATGTACATATTTATTCAATAATGAGACATGGAAAACATTATGTTCTTTGACTGTGGGAGGAAGTGCTAGCCTATAGGCTACATGTCCCACTCTATCTAGAACCTCAAAGGGTCCACAATACTGAGGTGCCAACTTGGCACAAGCTCCCATTTTTATGGAACTCTTCCTGGGCCTAACTCTGAGATATACATGGTCTCCTGCCTTGAACTCTCTTGGAGTTCTCTTTTGGTCGTCATAACTTTTCTGTCGGTTTTGAGTGACTTTCAGGTTTTGTTTTATCTGAGTCACCTGCTATTCCATTTCTTTCAACATGTTGGGTCCAAAATAAATCATGTTTATGGAATTAATCCAGCTGACAGGAGTGTTGCACGGTCTACCATAGAGGACTTCAAAGGGACTCATCTTTAAGGATTCTTGGTAGCCGTTGTTGTAGGCGAATTCTACCAGTGGTAGGTAGTCTTCCCATTTCTTGGGTTGATGCATTACATGCATCCTTAACATGTATTCTAATATTTGATTCACTCTTTCTGTCTATCCGTCAGTTTGAGGGTGATAGGCCGTGCTAAACAACAACTTGGTCTCTAAACCAACCATCTATGATTTCCAAAAGTTGGAAGAAAATTTTGTGTCTCTGTCAGACATGATCTCTTTCGACATACCATGCAGTCTGAATATCTCTTTCATGAATACTTGGGTGATATCGATTGCCTTACAGGTCGACTTGACAGGGGTGAAGTGAGCAGACTTGCTCAATTTATCCACCACCACCATAATGACGTCATTTTGTTTGGTTGAGGTTGGTAATCCAATGATGAAATCCATGGAGATGGTTTCCCATTTCCATTCTGGGAGTGGTAAAGGTTGCAATAATCCTGTTGGGTGTCGATGTTCTACTTTAACCTGTTGGTACTCTATGCATTTGGCTAGGTACTTAGCTATGTCTTTCTTCAATCCAGACCAATAATTTTTTTTCCTGGTGGTAGTGATCATTTTCTGGTATCCTAGATGACCAGAATAGGGTCTTTTATGTAGTTCATCGAATATGAACCTCTTCAAGTCGTCACAGTTTGGAATATAAAATATGCTTCTATAAGTGAGTAGACCTCCTTCGGTCATCTAGTAGCCTTCATATTTTACTCCAGTGGTTTCTTGTTGTAGGTACATGGTCATGTTCCGGACGAGGGGATCTGTTTCTTGTGCATTTCTAATTCTTTCCTTGACATCTGTCTCGCAGGTGCTCACCGCTGCCAGGTGAATTGTTTTCATACTTCTGCTAAGGGCATCGACCACCCTATTTTCCTTCCCTTTAATGTGTTTGATTTCAAAATCAAACTCGCTAAGGAGGGCCATCCACCTAGCTTTTCTATCATTGAGTTTCGGTTGATCAAACAGGTATTGCAATCCACAGTGATCTGTCATAAGTACAAATTTTCTTCCTAGGAGGTAATGCCTCCACATTTCCAAGGCATGCACTATGGCAACCAGTTCTAGATCATGGGTCACATAGTTGACTTCATGCTCATTCAATTTTTGGGATTCATAGCATATCACACTTCCTTTCTGCATAAGGAATCCTCTGAGACCTTCCTTACAGGCATCTGTGCACACGAGGAAGTCATCTTCTGGATCGACGATCTTCAGCACAGGCGCATGGGTCAGTAGATGTTTTAGGGTTTGAAATCTTTCTTCACATTTCTGTGTCCACAAGAATTTTGTCCCCTTCTTCTGGAGGGCAGTGATTGGACAATCAATCTTGGAGAATCCTTTTATAAATCTCCTATAGTATCCTGCTAATCCCATAAAGGATCTGATGTCCGAAACATCCTTTTGGGGTAGGCCATTCCATGATAGACCTAATTTTGTTAGGGTCTACCGCTACTCCTTCTTTGGAGAGAACATGGCCTAAGTAATGTATTTGCTTCTGGAAGAGTTCACATTTGTTGAATTTGGCATAGAGCTGATGTTCTCTTAGCACTTGCAACACAAGTCTAAGATGCTCTTCATGCTCTTTTCTATTCTTGGAGTAAATTAATATATCGTCAATAAAAACAAGTACAAATTTATCCAGGAATTTGCTGAGTACATTTTTCATCAGGCACATAAAAGTGGCAGGCGCATTGGTCAACCCAAATGGCACCACCACAAACTCATAATGACCATACCTCGATCGGAAGGCAGTTTTATGGATGTCTTCACCCTTGATTCAAACTTGATGGTATCCCGACCTCAAATCAATCTTTGAGAAAATAGACGCACCCCAATTGATCGAACAAGTCATCGATCCTGGGCAAGGGGTACTTGTTCTTTATGGTTACCTTATTGAGTTTTCTATAATCTATACACAGTCTAAGGGTACCATCCTTCTTTTTCATGAACAGGACTGATGATCCCCATGGAGACACGCTGGGCTGAATATAGCCCTTATCCAATTGCAACTTGAGTTCAACTAACTCAGGTGTGCTCATCCGGTAGGGTGTCTTAGATACCGACACCACTCCCGGTGCAAGTTCTATCGAGAAGTCTATGTCCCTTTTCAGAGGTAGACCCAGTACCTCTTTTGGAAATACATCTCTGTATTCTCTCAGGATAGGGTGATCATCAGGGATTGGTTTGTCATCTTCGATTGTTTTCAACACCTGTATTGCATATAGGGGACATCCCTTTCGGCAATACTTCCTCATTTGCAGAGTTGATATTTGTCTCACTGAGACAGGTTTTCGGATCCCTTGAAGGGTTATCTTTTTCCCTTCTTTACTTACACATTCTAAGGTTTTATGGTAATAGTCCAATCTAGCATTATGGGCGGCTAGCCAGTCCATACCAATCAACAGATCATATGATCCCAGGGGTAATAAGTTAAGGGTTGTTTGGGTAGGAAATCTACCCAACATCAATTGGCAGGCTGGTATAACCTATTCTACCCTTCTTCTGGTGCCAGTGGATAACTGTACCAACCATGGCTTGGTATGTTTTTGTGGCTGTAGTTTACACTTATCAACAACTTTAGGGGCTATATAACTCAAATTTAAACCAGGGTCAATTAAAACAGACACTAGATGGTTGGAAATCATACCTTCTATTTCCACTACTGAAGCTTGGTGGTCGGCTTGGTTATTATCCAAGGCTGCATAAATTTGTGGCACACTCCTGGCCACATCATTGACGGTAGTAGCTTCTTGTATGTTATAAATTCTCTAACTATTCTGTTGTCGGTGTGGGCAGTCTCACAGGAGATGTTCTTCTCCGCAACCCCAACATTTCAAAGGTTCTCTCTTTGGGTTATCAATCTTCACTGATATGGGTCCAGAAGTTTTATTTCCGCTCAAGGGGGGGAAATTCTGCTGGTGCATACTTCGGGTTGGAAAGCTCATTCTTGGGTTCTTCTTGTAGTTCTTAAATCCTGGGGATTTAATTCCCCTTTTCTGAAATCTTGAACTATTCTTTTGTTTCCATCCTTCGCGAGGTTCTGTTTGATGCCCAAACTGTTCATGACAATAGGTTGCCTTTCGAATAGTGTCTTCTAGAGTCTTTGGCTCATCAAATTCAATTCTATTCTGATAGTCCTTAGGTAGTCCACTGATGAAGTGTTGCACCTTTGCCTTTTCCGCCTTGATATAGGGTACATACCTCAACAGATCGAGGAATTTGTTGACATATTCTTCTATAGTAAGTTGTCCTAGTTTGAGTTCATAAAACTCTTTAGTCTTTTCGTTGAAATATTTTTCTGACAGATACTTCTTCCAGAAGTATTTCTCAAACCGTTCCCAAGACAGGTCCTCTTCACAAACCCCTTTCATATTCTTAAGGTCTTATCACCAAATGGAAGCCTTTCCATTCAAGTTGAAGGTGGCCACTCGGGCCTTCATATTTTTTGAAAAGTTATGGACTCTGAAATACTTCTGTAGTCCAAGCAGCCAGACCTCTGCTTCCTCTCCCTTCTTTATTTCACAGTCAAAGGAGGGTGGTTTGGCCTTTCTGAATTCTTCGAATTTTTGACCTTTGGAAGACTTTTTCTTCTTTTGTTTTCTTCGGGGATAGGAATTGGTTCTACTGCTAGAAGAGCCCTCTGAATCGCTCGCTTCCTTCTCATAGGAATTATCCGATGCTTGTCCTTTACCTCTAGGGTGGACCTTTTTCGAGGTGCTCCTCTCAGTGTGGCCATTGATATGACCATGTTTTTGAGTTTCAGGTTCATGCTACATTTTTCTTTGTAGATCGGATAAACTCTGCAGTAAAACTGCATTAATTTCTGTTTGCTTTTCTTGTTCTTTCATCATCCTTTCATTGTCAGCCTTGCAGCTTTGTAATTTGACCATGAGACTCCTCACAATCTCAGCTAGATCTGGAGGGGTTCCTGCTGCCCTCGTTTCGTTAGACTCTTCGTCTCTATTGTGGGAGCCTTCTCCCACTTCTTGGTGAGTCACCATACTATGCGTTGATAATTTCCCACGGTTGATCTTCTGCTTGTGTGCAAAAGGAAAAACGTTGGTTGTTAGTCAATATTTATTTTATTTATAACCAGTACATAATTCATATTTTCACATGTACACACACACAATAGGGGTTTTTCATTCTTAACTTCGTCTTTTGATTAGGAAGGTTAGACAGGGGGTTACTCTTTTTAAGAGTGTCCCGAATGGAGCTTCTGCGTAACTTGTTCATGAGCCCAATCAGGCCAAGTGTTGTAACCATGCTCTGATACCAATTTGTAACACACCCACTGCGGAAAAATAATTTTTTTTCTTTTCCTTAAGGGACAGAATCCCCGAAGTCCTATGGGGGCCTAGCGCAGGCAAGTTCTTCCCTGTTCACCTCACTGTGATAATGGGTTAGGACCACAGGCCAAACAAACCAGGTGCCTTTTCGTGTTTCACGACTCAACGATACAAGTGAGTCCAATCTTAAAGGTAGAATGGCGAGGGGGCTCCGTAATGAAACCCTGGACGTAGATCTCGGCGCACAAATTCTGGTCGTCCAGATCTACTCACCGCTTAACGACAAAGCACTAGCTCCCTTTCTTTAGTCCCTATCTCGATAGGACCACATACACGCCTAAATGCAAGTGCCTTTCACAACTCGCGATCTTACGAGTCATGAGTCGAAGACCCTTGAATTTTCTTGACCAATCGTCGATACCCAAGATTCCGATATGGTATGGCCCCTCCTTATTAGCGCTCTCCATGCATGACCACTGGCTAGGGATAACTACTAGCCTTGCTCGTAACTTGCAAGTTCGCGAGTTGAAAGGTCGAACCTCTGGGCCCTTCTTTTACAACACCCCAAGACGCGAAAGTCAGAGAAGGTTTGACTCCTTCCGGGCTTCTCGAAACTCACAACTTCACGACTTGAGTTGTTGGGCCTTTGTGCTCCTTTCTTACGAGAACCTAAAGTATGAGAAGTCAATAGGATGTTGACTCCCATTTCAAACGACACATGTCCACCACCTGTCACCATTTCTCCCTCTCTCTGGGCATCTTATCGTCACACCACCTGTCAACCATGTGGGTCCCACCAAGCGGATGTGCCACGTGTTGCACAAGCTCTCGCAACTCACAAGCTCATGACTTCTACAGTTGAAATTGATTCCCCTCAACCTCTGAGACCCCGATATGCGATATGGTGAGGAGGTCCTGACTCAATGGTTGCTCCTGCTTCTCGCTATTTGGGACTTCGCGACTCCAAGGGTTCGGTCTTCCACCTCCAAACTCACGAACCCCCGATATGCGATGTATAGAGACGTTAGATCCCATGACTTTCCTTCCTCTTTGATCAATGGCCCAGATCACATCGCGATCTCGCGACTCGGGACTTCATGACTCCAAGAGCTTGGTCTTCCACCTCCAAACTCACGAATCCATGATAAGCGATGTATCGAGACGTCATATCCCACGAATGTCCTTCCTCTTTGATCAACGACCCAGATCACATCACGATCTTGTGACTCAGGACTTCGTGACTCCAAGAGCCTGGTCTTCCACCTCCAAACTCATGAATCCCTGATACGCAAAATGGTCAGATCTCTGCCACCTGTCCTCCAACATGGACAGTCTCGATGTCTTCGGGACTTTCAATACGTAGTCGAGTTCACTCTCCCACCTAAGTAAAGGTTAAGATTGATAGCTTATAGAGCTATGATGGGTCCCTGGGATCTACGATCCAGGATCCCATTGCTATTTGTGAAGGCTGAAAGGGCGAGGTGTTAACGCCTACACTCCTTCTCTAGATCCATCGGTGTTGACAAGATTGGGGTATTCTCGAAAGGATTCTGACCATTCATTTACCAAGCAATAGGGTATTTTCTTTCTAAATTTGAACTCGCTATCCCTTCTAAGCTTGAATCACGATTTCAAACTCTCAGAGCTTCAGGCTCCCATGACCCCGAGCCCTTAGAAACCTACTATTTCTTGCATAAGGGTTCCAGACCTAGATTGCATGAAGCCTCAAATGGTTCTCAGACAATTATCCCTGATCTTAATCTAGTCTCTGGTAAGGTTCAGTACGGTTACAAGGTTTATGGTGTAATTCTCGGAAAAGAGTATTCTCAAGGGGCCTTCCCAGAATATTACGAGAAACTAAGAAAATAAGATGATTCTCGGTGGAGAGAACTCATGTCCCAGACTTAATCATTTGTGTAGAAAAAAACTATGGCATGTAAGCATATACATGCATCCATTCTATCAAATCAAACGTTAGGTAAACACTTCTATTTAGAACTATTTACAAGCACATAAAACTGAACATGTGATTATGGCATTAACTTCAAATAACACTTATCAGAAATAACACCAAAGGTGATGCAACTGCTGAGAGGGGTGCTCGTTTCCACCCAACTGTAGGCTCAACGATTCCAATAGGATTTACCACTAGCCACCCCCGAGCTGAGACCATGATGCTTCCGGAATGCGTCTTTATTTGCCAGTGACTGAGAGCGAGGGTTACTCTCCCCCTTCTCTGCTATCACTCACTTTGTATTTTCCAGAGTTCTCTTCCTCCCCTTGTGTCTTCCCCCTCCGCACTTCTTCCTCATGCATTTCCCCTCTTGTGAGGTTGCGTGTGGCGCGATTTCCCTCGCGGTGGTCAGGCCCAAGGCTCCTATGGATGGGCGGTTCACTTCCCCCATCCCTCATTAATTCCTGAGGAGCCATCTACCTACCAACCTGCAAGTAATTTATTTCGGCCCAGTGAGACGCTCTTGGTTCTCCAGGCCAGTGAAGTCTAAATACAATATTGGTTTCAGTGGAATTTAACGCCACCTTTCCAGGTGCCTTCCACCACCTTTCTCCAGCCATCGTGGTCTCTTTTTATCACATCCCCTCTCAGCAGTCCTGCAATATATATATATATATATATATATACATACATATTCATAATATTATTCACATTCATCGAACTTTTTCACAAGGTCCATTTACATCACACATTCACATTTTTGAGTTTGCCACAGTTCTTGGCCAGTATAGTTTGTTTTTACAAACTTGGGGGAAACAAGGTGTTACAAGGGAGTCCAAAAAAGTGACAAAAAGAGGCCAAAAAGTCTATAAATAGAAGCTGGCAGCTCATTATCACCATTGTTGATTTGGAAATTGACTCTGGAGCCAAAAGACCCCCTTTGATTAAAGTGGTGATTCCGGGAGCTATAGTGGACGAAACGAACTTATGTCTAGACCAAGTAAGTACAAACTTCCTTATCTTGCATTTTATGTCTTTATTTATGTATTGGGTTTCATTTTTTAGGGGGGCATCGACCTTGAAAAAGTTGGCCCTAGGTCCATGCGACTGTCGCCATTACAGCACGCGTGGGCCCCCTTATTGAATGAAAAAGACTTCAAAATCAAGAGTTAACCCTCCTGAACCTTGTTGTTTTGCAGGATGTATGTCCATTGGAAAGAAAGAGAGCATAAAGAGGTGAATGAGTTGGTTAGGGAAGACCCCAATGCTGTGGCTACTTTGATGCAGTGTGGGTTAATCAAGTTTTTTCTATGTCCTTTCATGCGGGCACAACCTAGGCTACTGAATGCCTTGGTTGACTACTGTTATCTGGATGTAGAGGCATTCATGTTAGAGGGGTAGTCATTGGTGCCCACGGTCAAGGACATTTACTTTTTGACTGACCTCTCTAGGAGAGGGGAACCAGTCAATTTTCAGACTTTTCCTACAGGGCCGCATAACATAGCGGAATTGAAAGGTATATACTGTGCAACTGATACAGACTGCTCGAGCATGCAGGTTCCCATAAGCAAGATCACTAACTTATTACTACAGGTGATAGTATTTCTTATCGGGCGAATTACTGGTTCTGCAGCTCTACATCAGGCCTCCCATGCACAGATGAACTGTGCAGTCCAATGCTTAGATGCACAAGTTTTTGATTGGAGTACCACTTTTCTTGAGTGTATGAAGAGGCAATTGATAGATTGTCGTTTGCAGACACATAGGAACTTCGGGTTCGAGACCATTCTGTGTTCTTTCTTTTTTGAGAGAGTTCCGAGTTTTAGTCCTCGAGTAGTGGTACGAGGACATCAAGCCTCTCTTTATGTTGTGTGTAGATGGGTAGTACTACTGCCACGATAGGGTGGTGGAAGGACCAATGAGTCCTTCAATGATGACTTTTTTGCATGGCTGTCATGACAGATCCCAGTTATAGAGGACTACCCCTATGCCTGGATTGATTTTTCGAGAGACCCGGAGATACCAGTACCTCCTGATGAGGAGTGAGGGGAGATGGGTAAGTCTCCACCTTTGTAGGTTTTTTGTTGTATATGTAATTTTTATGTTGCTTTGTTATATATATCATTTTTTTGTTATGCTAGAGTTTTTGACGGATATGAGTTCATTGTGTGTAGATGTGGGACCAGTGCAACCTGCTGACTATGCGAGGAACATGTCCTCGGCCAGGGGCCACACCTGCCACCGCAGGGGGACAAACAGTAGTAGGAGATCTTCCAGCTAGGGAGGCTGAGAGGGTATTGAGATGGGTCAAGCATAACTTTACTACGCTCACTTGCACGGTCTCGATGGAAGAGATTGAGGACCTTCCACCATCTATGCAGCCTCATGTAGTGGGGGCACCACGGACGTGGGTCCGGTTGTTTCGGCGTTTAGCCAATTCTGTGGATCAGTATAACAGGGCCCATAGGCCTTGACTTTAGCTAGACATTTTGACGTGCCACGAGCACTACTTGTATATATTTTTTGAGGGCATAATCCCTATGACTCGTTATTGGTCCTATTTTTGAGTCGCTTGCATCCATCTATGTACTCTGGTTACTTTATAATATTATATATGTTTTTTTGGTCTTTTGTGTCTTATGGATCATGTGTGCAAAAACATATTTACATGCTTATGTTAATGTTCTTTCATATCTGTGCAATATGCCAATCTAAAATTTGATTAGCTAGAGTATCTATAACTTGGTTTAATCTCCTAGGAACATGAAAATATGTAATATAATCAAAGTTTCGTTCTAAGAGATGTACCCTAAGGAATCGTCGATGTAAAGTTGGATCATGAACTTGGTACACTCTGTTTAACTGAGACACAACCAGTTGAGCGTTTAGATAGACCCGGAGATGAGAGATACCCAATGACAAAGCATCACGAAGCAACTCAATAACTGCACTATACTCGGAGACATTATTTGTGGTGTCACCTAAGCATATCCCTCCGGAAGATAATAACTGGCCTTGAGGTGTAAATATTACCGAAGCTATGGAGGCAAGCCTCCGAGTTTGTCAACTAGCACCATCTGCATACCCAACGAACACCTTAGACTCACTTGACCTCTGCCACAATGACGAATGATAGTATCAATGACACGTCCATAATACTAAAAGAAACTAAAAATGTAATAGTACAAATACTATACATATGTTACAAAAAGTTACCCACAGTGACCTGCCTATGAGTAATACTTCTTGAGGTAGAGACCGTTTCTAGGCTCCACCAAAGCATTCCCTTCAAAATCAACCAAACAATAAGCGCCCTTTTTTAAAACTTCTTTTATGATTAAAGGTCTAAACCACATGGGTTTGAATTTTCCTGCCCCCAGGGGGTCCTTATCTTGGTCATAGACCAGGACAAGATTGCCTTCAGAGAAAACCTGAGGATGAACAAACCTATCATACTTGACCTTATGCTTGTGAGACTTGTTGGCTAGGGCCGCATCACGACGCTGCTCATTGAGCTGCTCAAGGTATACTAACTGTTCTTTAAGTGGAGAAGTGTCTGGCAATAATTGTACTGCCAACTTTAGAGACTGGATTTGACATTCGATGGGCAAGACTGCCTCCAGCCCGTAAACGAGTTGAAAAGGTGAGAAACCGGTTGCAGTATTAACAGATGTTCGGGAAGCCCATAATTCTGAGTATAACATCAAATGCCAATTTGACTTGGCTGAGTTGATAGTTCGTTGTAGAATGGTCTTAAGAGTTTTGTTTACAACTTCCACCTTCCCATTTGCTTGGGGGTAGTAGGGTGATGAATGTTCTTGCCATAACCCAAGCTTTGATGTTAACTCAATCATCATTTGGTTCTGAAAGTGGATGCCATGGTCAATGACAATCTCCCTCGGGACGTCGAACCTTGCTATTATCTGATTGAATAAAAAGAGAGTTGCAGTCTCTCCATCATCTTTAAATGTTGGCATAGCTTAGACCCACTTTGTGAAGTAGTCTACAAGTATGATGATATAGCGGTGCCCCCTTGTTGAAGGAGGGTCACAAGTAGTGTAACCAATCCCCCACTTGGTGAAGGGACCAACTGTGATGATATGACACATGGGAGCGGGATGTGCCTTCATCTTCCGAGAGAAGATTTGGCACGGATGGAACTTCTTGACTGATTCGATACAATATTTGATAAGTGTCGGCCAGAAGTAACTTGCTCGTAGAATCTTTTGGGTTGTTTCCAACCTAGACAAATGACCGCCACAAGCTATGGTATGGAAATTGTTAAGCACGATAACTGCTTCCTCATGAGTGAGACATCGACGTAGAATGCAGTCTACACCTCTCCGATACAATGTATCATCGATTATGAGGTAATTCTTAGCCTGATGGCGTATACGTCGACGTTCATCACGAGAAGTAGAGGTGGGGAATTTCAAAGTTTGGAGATAGATAAGTATATCTCTATACCAGGGATCCGAAGATGTGATCAAAAACATATCTCCCCGGATAGGCGATTCTTCAGGCACAACGTCACCTGACTCAACCAGAAGTTCCAAAATAAGTTCTGCGAAGACCAGTGACTTTTTGGACTTTGTTGAAATGAAGTCTAAGTCAAAGTCCTGGAGGATGACTATCCATCTACTGATTTTTCCACCTATTACCCATCGCGTCAACATGTACTAGAATGGATTCAAGACAACAATGACAGTGGTCTTGTGAAACAGAACATAATGACGGAACCGTTGAACAACATGAACTGTTGCCAACGCAAGTTTTTCGATGTGAGAATAATTGATTTCCAGTCCTACGAGGCCTCGTCTCAGGTAATAGATCACGTATTCTCAGAACAAGTCATCTTCTTGAACTAAAACCATGCCAATGGTTGATTCTGCTGCAGCCAGATATAATAAGAAATCTTTGTTATAGTTAGGTGGCCGGAGCAGAGGGGCAGTTGTGAGGGCATGTTTTAATGCGTTGAAAGAGCGTTGAGCAGCATCATCCCAGTAAAAGGGAACATCTTTCTTCATTAAGCGCATAAAGCCCTTGGTGATCTCGGCATAGTTGGCGATGAAGCATCGTAAAAAGTTCGCCTTACCTTGTAGACTCTGAAGTTAAAGGATTGTGCATGGGGGGGGAAACTGAATTATTGCCTCAACCTTGAGAGGATCGATCATGATCCCTGTTGTTGACACTATGAAACCTATCAATTGTCCTGACGCTACGCAAAAGCTGCACTTGTTTGGATTCAAGTGAATATGAAAGTAGCTACAACGTTCAAAGATAAGTCGGAGGTGTGTGGGATGATCTGTTCTCTTGCGAGATCGAGATGCTAGATCATCTAGGTAAGCCTCGACTATATGCTTGAGGTCATGAAAAGAAAAAGACATGGCTCACTAAAAGGTGGCTCCAACATTTTTGAGACCAAAAGGCATCTTACGATATGCGAATGTACCCCATGGACAGATGAATGTCATTTTTTGTTGGTGTTCGGGTTTGATTTGGATTTGATTATATCCCGAAAAACCATCCATGAAGGAAAAGGCTTCGCAACCCGCACATTCATCAATGATCTGGTCGATGAAAGGTGTGGGAAAATTATCTTTCGGATATGCCTTGTTCAAATCACGGAAGTTAGTACATACACGAATCATGCCTTGTTTTTTATTGACCGGCATGGGGTTTGACACCCATTGGGTCAAATGGATAGGATAGGTAAACCCAACTTTTAGAAATTTCTCAACGTCAACCTTAATGGCTGCTGCTTTCTTAGGATTAACTGGATGAAACTTCTACCGAATCGGCTTAGCATCATGATACGTTGTTATTTCATGTTCAACTATTTTTGGATCGATACATGGCATTTCCTCATAAGACCAGGCAAAAACATCACGGAATTCTTTAAAAAGATCGATGTATATTTGCATCTCTTCATGGGAGAAGTCTTCTCCAATGAAGACATTCTCCATGACGCCAGGGTCTCAGGAGATATTGATTGGTAAGGTTTTAGCGATAGTTTCCATATTACCCTCAGCATAAACCTCATGTGTAGCTAAGAGGTTAATAGGACAAGATCGATCTCCCGTCATAGTCACGGTGAATTCTCCCAGTTCAATTCGGCTTAACTCTGGGAGGAAGTATGATTTGTGATGAAGATCTTCCCAGGGTTTATCTAGACTAGTCATTGCTTCAATTATTGCTTCATCAAAGGGAAAGACTAAATCTAATGAATTGGTGTGAGTGAGAGAACCCTAAGCCCAAATAGGCTCTAGAAGTGGATCTAACTCTTGTGCAGGAGCTGGATCAATGTGGGCTGAAGTTTGTTGGACTAAGGAGTATGTTACTTCAGCTGTGGACAAGGGCATGAACATGCCCAGATGCCCTGTCCCATCCATTGTGGCTGATGGGGAAGGAAATGTCCAGGGATCGTCGAAGTAAGTCATGTGGAACGATGAAACTTGAAAAATCCCAACCTTATGGTGATTGGATGAAAAATTGATATCACCTTGAGGGGGCAGGTAATTGAAGGTACCCATCAAAGATGGGCACAAACCAACCCCTACATTGACAAAAATTGGTTGAGGATTATCAATCATCGGGACCGTGGATGCCCCCAAAGCAGGGTCAGGTCTAGAGAAGGACAATTGATCGATGGTCACTATCCGACCTTCGTGTGGAAACAACAAGACCCAAAAAACTGTAGCAACCAAAAATTGCATGGCATAAGTCCAACTCCTTCCTAACAAGAGGTTATAGTCGAGTGGAGCATCGACTACCTCTACTTTGACACACATGGTCTTCCCTCCTAACTGCATGGGGAAAGAAGGAACGATACCTTGTGGTTAGAATGAATGACCGTCAAAAGAAGTGAGGAGAGTAGGTGACGGAGAAAAAACGGGATGGTCAATGGCCTTCCAACATGCCAATGACATAATGCATGTCGAGGCGCCCTCATCAACCACCGTGCGGAAGATATTTTGAGTAAAATTTTTTGTGGGATAAGTCACTACTATTTGAAACGCTACGTGGTAAGGAAGATGAGGTTTTAAGTCGGTTGTATATAGAATAATTGTACCTGGATTACAAGTCTCAGTAGATCCTAAAGCGGTTAACAAATATTTCCTCTGGGAAGGGCATCTTTGGAGGACCTCCAAAGCGGACATCGCACAAGGGGTTTGTGATAAATCTTCCACCATAGAGTAGTTCTGGGCAACCCTTGTGTTTGGGTTATGAGAATCTTTTTGAATGCACCTTTGGGAATGCATGTCATTGTTTCACCTAACGTCTTCTCAATCTGTAGAGGAAGAGATGGGAGTTCGACTTCTTTACCCTTCTCAGAAGTGCTCGGTTTACAATAGTCATGCACTCTAGTCGATATAAAAGCATCACTCCTCACCATATATATGTTCGCGGACATGAGGTTGTTCATAGGTGGAAAAGGTTCTTGGCTGCCCCCTTCGGTGCTTGCAGAGGCTTGGGTTAGATTTTGTCCATGTTGAAATGGATTAGTTAACAAAACAGGCTATTGTTGCATCACAAACTTTTGGGCTTCTACAAGCCGAGGACATAGATGGGTCGGGTGGTATTCCATGCACAAGTTGCATGGATACCTCACCTTCCATTTTTTAGTGTTGTCCCCGCCAGCATTATCGGTAGGTTTTTTTATCCCCCTTACCCTTCTTTCATTGTTTTTTCTTTCCTTCAGGCTGCTGGGTTGTCTTTAGGTTAGTCGATTGCACTTTGTGTACCTCCAAAATTTTGGTAGGGGGAGTAGCCAAAGTAGTGGTTTGGCTGGCCGCTGCATGTTGTATAGATAACTACTGCAATTGCTTCGTCAATTGCTCAGCAAGATTTGTTTGTTCTCAACCAACAATACCATCGACATGTGGTCCAACTATCTTTGTAGTTTTATCAAGGATTGAGCGTGGTGCATCTGGAAAGATGTTGTATAATAAAATGGATTGAGAATATATGAGCTCAAATTGTTGAGCCCTCATGATGGCATCTTCTTCGGAGAATACTCCTGATGTCGCGACGTCTTTGGATAAATGCGGGACCAAAGACTTAAGGAACCACTCAAGCAGGAATGTTGGTGGGACTGGCACCTTTATTAGATTCTTCCAGCATCTCCATTCTCGGATGTGATCAGAGATATGGTCTGTTGTCATCTGTTCAAAATTGGCCAGCAGCTCTGTGCTAGCGTCGTATCTCACAGGTAACTAGAAATGGTTTAGGAAAGCCATTGCCAGCTCACTGAAGGAAGAGTATCTTGAGAGATTGAGCTCGATGTACCATTTCGTGACACTCCCAATGAGAGTACATTGAAACAATCGCAACTGTACAGAGTCATCTTTCAATGAGTTAGATGAGCACCAAATATGGAAGGTAGTCACATGATCTCCTGGATCTTTGTTAGGTTTGGCTTCGAATTTTGGAATGTCCAAAGGCAACTTTGTCGGCATAGGAGGCAAACATGAATTGTGACAAATAGGGTCATTCAACAACCTTGTCAAATCTGGCAAGTGTAAAGTCGCCAGGAAGGGTAGTTTGGGTTGTTGGTGATAACCTAGGAAAAAGGGGCCTGGAGTTTGACTGACACTAAGTTGCCAGGAAAAGTTTGGTTGCTGGCCTAGATTCTAGTAGAAACCATGGCCCTAGCCA
The DNA here is from genome assembly GCA_009831015.1 of Picea engelmannii. Classification (NCBI taxonomy): domain Eukaryota; kingdom Viridiplantae; phylum Streptophyta; class Pinopsida; order Pinales; family Pinaceae; genus Picea; species Picea engelmannii. The sequence goes on along the minus strand of ML793293.1, from coordinate 464,741 downwards.
GTGTATGGATTTTTCATATGTGGAGACATCATTGGCTGATTTCCCAAATAGGACATAGATAGTTGGGCATGCATTATATTCGAAGGACTCTGGGAAGGGTTGCCCCATGTCGGTCCCGTGGGGATAGGCATAGTAGTTTGTCCGGGGTTCCATTGATTGTGGAAATAATTACCCCAGATCAACATTCCGGACGAGGGAACAGATCCCCGCCAAGAATTCCAAGGCCCTGATACAGAAGAAGTTCCTAGGTTTTCCCCCTGTGCAAGAATAGTACCATTCATAGGAATAGATTGTCCAAAACTGGAATTTCCCCCAGCCAGGAAGGCAGTTAACAAGAAGGCATTGTTACCAAACGTTCCAGCCAAATAAAATGGTGTTGAACCCACTGACATATTATACGAAGGTGGTCCTTGACTCCCCGCTCCAAATAAACTATGGTTTGTAGGTTTCCCGATGGACTGCTGATGCGAACCACCGAGTGAAGGGGACAAAGGAGGGATATGACCTCCTCCATAAGGGAAAGCATTAAAATGAGCACGAGTTCCCCCCATGTGACCTTGCAGAGGATCACTAGAGCTCCCTGCTCCCATACCTGAAGTTTGTAAAGTGGAGTAGGAAAGTACATGACTTGTACCCGAACTAGGCATCCCGTATGAGAACAGAGGGCCTGTCGCACTTGGTGTGAAAGGGGTTGTGGCCGCCGCCAAAGAAGGGATCAGACCACTGTGCGATGTAGAAGTGGTTGAGACCATGGTGGCTCAGACTAGTGATGGTGGGTTAGGAGGTGAAAACTCTCCTGTGGTGACAACCGTAGTGGGAATTGAAGAATTCCCAGAAGGAGTAACAACGTTTGTTTCCATTGCTATGTGCAACACTGTCTGGCACTTGTAAAATTGAACTGGTACGATGAAAGGTGCCAAGAAATAAGTGGTTGGGGTTTCAACCGGGCCAAGAGCATTCGCTTCAAGGTCCAAAATGGTCGATTCCTCTGGATGGTCGCCAATTCTGTTGTGAGGGAAATCTCCTTACGGACTAGTAAATAGGGTTAGACTTTGCATGCAGATATGACCTCTAGAAAATCTACTTTCTACCCTCGTCCCCAGACTTAAATCCCATTTCTTTTTAGTAAATGTATGGCTAGATCAACCTACCTCATTCCAAGCGTTCGATGTCTATCCCTTGTCACACTTGATCACTTGTTCATAGTTCTCCTTTCCAATGCTGACTTGCATACAAGACAAGCAACGACTACACATGAATATTACCTATAGACTAACGAGTTAGAGATTCAAACATGTACTTAACAAATTATGAATAACTCATGAATTGGGAGCGGGAAAAGCATTTTCTTTATTACTTGAATGAGTCAACTTACAAAAAATTGAGACCGGTCACCGCTCCGCGAACCTAATCCTGGGCTCCTCTTCAATTGTACTCCAATGTCTTTGCTTTGTATCTCTTCTGGCACAAGGAAGGCTAAAGGGTTGGGACAATGGGAATATGCAAATGGGCAGAGTTTCTTTGCTATCTTTCTCCTTCTCCAAATGGGACCCCTAGCCATTATTTAATAGGCTAGATGAAGCTAGGTATTTGGACAAACCCTCGGCCATGCATGGATGGGAGTTTCATTTAACTCACCCAGAGTTGTGTGTTCTGTCAACAACTTTCCTTTTTTCATGCTTTTGTCGGTCCACGTGGGTTGGTTTAGGTCATCTAGCATGTACACGCGTGTAGTATTGGAGTAGGGCGCATGGGCCCTTATAAAAGAGGTTTTTTTAAGAGTTTCTCAGCAGTGCTTTGGAAAAGAAGGGATCTGAGATGGCCTGATGCCAGGTAAGCATGTATGGTGCAATTTAGGGCTATACCACCCCTTATTTTCCTCCAGACTTGTTATCATATTGAAATATCCCCCAGGGATCCATCGTTGGTTGCTGATGTGATTAGAAATCCATTCAAAATGATGGAGGAAGGCTTCCTTGTCTCCCAAGGTTGTAGGGCCATAAATGTTCGTGATAAAGCCTGGCTTGTTCGAACCGATGAGACAGAAGGAGGCCGTGATGGTCCATTTGGAAGTCAAGAAACCTTCCATCCATACTGTGATAGGGTTCCAGAGTACGACAAGCCCTCCTGTTGCACCTTTTGCATTGACTTCAACTAAATTATCTTGTTTCCAACATTTTGAAAGTATTTTAGAGGCTTCCTCTCCTGCGCATTTAGTTTCTTGTAGGAGAAGAATGTCCGGCTGTTCCTTCATTATCCTTTCCCAGATCAAGCATTGATTTCTTCATGCATTGAGGCCCCTTATATTCCAATATAACATCTTCATGAGGATGATGAGGGTTGGAGGGGAGGAAAGCTATCCAAGATCAGGTGGATCTGACCCAAGTTCACTAGGAAATTGCCCACATCTTGAATGAGTTGGTGCTTTGGTTTTCTGCCCCATTTATTCTCTTCTTTGATGGGTTTGCGCTGTTATTTTGAGCTTCATTTTTGTATTCCTAGATTTGAATTGGAACATGATGATCATCCTGCTATGGAGTCGAGGAAAAATTTGTGGACTTTGCGTAACTGATCCAAAGGTATGGTGTAGAGATGTTGTTTTTGGTAGGCCTGTTCAAGGTGTACCAAATCTATTCCTACCAGCTCCTGATCTTCTAGATCTATGTCAGGGTATCCTATTTCTGGCCCTAGATTTGTTGGAAGGGAGGTCTCTGAGTTGGGGATTTGAGTGGATCTAGGGGTGGGTGGGTTGGGGTTTGGAGAACCCTGGACTTGCGCTGGGACTATGAGATTTGTCAGGGGGTCAGAGGGATTGATGGGATTTTCTGACAAGGTCTGGAGGGATTCTAAAGAGTTATTGGTTGAGGGTCTAGAGGGGTCTTATGGAGGTGCTTTTTTGGACAGATGCCTGTGGTGTCCCGTGACCTGGGTGAAACTGTCCTTGATTTTGTCAGGATCCTCAGGATTTGATTTGATGGGGTTGTTTAAGGGGAATTCATGGAAGAGATGGCCATGTTCATGGCATTTCTGGTAGTGGAAGGGGATGTGCTCGTAATCTAAGGTTTGGGACCATTCTTTGTCCTAGTAGTCCAAGGTTATGGCTCTGGGGATTGGTTTGGAGATATTCAAGTAAACACAAATTCATGCATAAGCAATGTACCTTCGTTGTTTTGCTGCCTCTGAAGCATTGACATAGATGCCAATCGTATTGCCGATACCTAAGAGTATTTCTTCCAGCCAAAAATCTTGAGGTAGAGAGTATAGTCATAGCCAGACCAGTGCATGCGTGAAGTCCTCCTTCTCTGGGATGAACTTTTCCGTCCAAAAATGAAGGGAAAGACCTACCGAGTTGTAAAAGTACATGCCTCCTTCGAAGATTCAGTTTCTGTCCTCCAGGTTATGCAGGATGATAGTGAAGAATCCATTTGATCTATTTTGGAGGTCGTAGTGACCCTTGGGCTTCCACCCATGCTGGATCCATTTAACTAAATATTTTTCTGATGGCCAAAGTCCTAGAAATTATCCTATCAGGGAGAAATCCTTCATGTATTGTTTCTGGTCTTCTATCCTTGGACAGATGATGGTATATTTGGGCACGATAGGAGCCCACAAAATGAATTTTTCAGGTTCCCAGGTGTGATTCTCTTTTGGATGGTTTGATTCAGGTTCAATATCCATAGGTTTCTCCTTCGGCATCTGATCCTCCCAAAGGATGTTTTTCAGTTCCACTGGAAGCTAAAAGGTGGTCGCTTGAAGTGCTTGAAGCCTTTCTCATGGGCGATGATGAAACTATAAGAGGGGCCAGGAGGCCCCCCTTCCTCGACCTCCATGGCCGCATCAAGGATTCAAGGTGACGCTCGTAGGGGCTCGATGTTGGAACCCTAACAGAGCTACGTGTTTTTCCAACCACAAAAAAAAATGTGTATTTTCATTAAAAAGACAAAATTTCATTTCTTTTTGTATGTTAGATGTTTATATTACCTTCATAAAACTATGTTCCATGTACATATCATCTGACCTGGTGCTTGGACTTCCAAAAATGGAAACCAACTCCAGTACCAGGTCCCATATATCTTCAAATGTTTGCTCGGAGGGCCAAAAATAAAATGTCTAGTTTTGCCAAAGTCAACACAACAAGCATAGATATAAAGCTATATTAAAAACTACACAAATATAAATTAAAAGATAGACAAAAAACATAACAGGATTGTTGAATTTGTAAGGTCTCTTCCAACATATCCTTCTAAAACATAAATTTAATTAGAGAAGTGCTATCCTAACATATTTACAATTCCTTAGTCAACATATAACCATTCATAACCAACATATAACCATTCAGCATAATTAAAATTTATGAGCAGATCATAATAAATTACATAACACAACATAATAATGAAAATACATACCTCTAACTGATGCTACTGCTGTCCTCCAACTCTGCCTGATGCTTTGCCCAAAACCGTCTAACCTCCCATCCAGCTAGAAACATAGCCTCTCCGGCTCCCTAGCTCCAGGATTCTGTAAGGATTCCTGGTCCCCAAGCCCAAAACTCCCAGCAATAGGTGTCCCATGTCTCAGTCCTACAACAAGCTTCTCCAACCAAAAACTAGTAATACAGTCTTCCAATCTCCCAAAAATAAAAATTCCCAATACAGTCTCCAATATGAAAAATAATGCTCTCTCCCCCCCCT
>ML793293.1:417711-459958 GCA_009831015.1 Picea engelmannii | reverse complement strand
CATTCAACAAGACTATTCATTTTATAAAAGATAATAACCCAATCAAATGTTTGCAAAATCCTTTAATTACAATTATCTAGCTCAACAATGTTATTTAGACAATTGTAGTTTAGTTAAGTAATTATGAATATTCATATATACACATTTTATTTTCAGAAGGAAAAACAATAAATTCCACCATAAGACAAACCTCCATACACTCTCAACTATTTCTACTCATCCTTCCTCCCTAACTTACTTCCATCTTCCATTATTATCCTTCCTCTATAGGACTATCTTGGAGTGTCAACTATATTGACCTAACTTCAAATAGAACCCATAAGAAGAAGTGTCACTATCTTGACCAAGCTTCCCCAACATGCAACTGACAGTCATCATCACACGTCTAGGGGAGCATGAGCTAACACCGTCCTCCCATGACTCCAGGTTTCAGAGGATACATGGTGGGAAATGCCTCCACCCCTCCTAATAGGACTAGGGTCCACACGCTACAATAGAATATACAGTGGCATCGTGTTGCTGGGATTTTTGTCATCGTTTATTCAGCTTTGGGCAGTCTCACCACCTGAAATCCTGCACTGGTCCACATATCATAGCAGTGCATTCAAACCAATATAATTTCACATACAAAGATTCATACCATATTTTTTCTCGGTCAGTGGTCATGACATCCACTTGCATTACCATTATCCCTTGACTATTTCATAGCCCATTGACCTGCAAATTAGTCTATAACACAAACTCATACATATCTATGCATTATCATCATGTAATTGCATACAACCATAATCTCAATTCGGTATCCATGTACCAACAACTTAATATCAAGTTTTCAAGTTAGAAATAGATCTCATAATATCCCCATAATTCAATTAACATTACCCATTCATAGAATTATCATTTACATAATAGATTGCATCATATCCAACATCATTCAAATAAAATTTAAACCTTCATAGGATTCACATTCACACAGTATATCACATCATATTCCTCATCATCAATAACATTTAAACATTTATAGAATTTACATTCACATAGTAGATCACATCATATCCATCATCATCAATAACATTTAAACATTTATAGAATTTACATTCTCACAATATATCACATCATATCCATCATTATTCAAATACATTTAAACATTCATAAAGGTTCATACGTCTTAAAAGTTCAAGTGTATCATTTAATAGTTTTACTGTGAATAGAAATATAAAGGTGTTTAGGCCTCATGTAATCCTAGTTGTCTAAGTCAAAAGGTGGCGTTACAAACACCCAACCTTCGAGAACATATTCTCGAGGTGGTAAAAATAGTGAGGGAAAATCTCGTCGTAAGGTCTCGGCATCTTCCCAAGTAGCAGATCCTGGACTATACTTGTCCCACTGGACCTTAACTTGGTCTACCAGATGGTTACTGAGTTGTCGGACTCTACGGTCTAATATGCGTAATGGTTCTACCGTGAGGGTTCCTGCGTCCGATATGTGCAATTCCTTCCAATTTAGTTTATGTGATTCATCAATGACATAATGACGTAGAATAGATACATAAAAAACATTATGAGTTTTATGCAAGTGGGGTGGTAGTACGAGACGATAGGCGACGGGTCCAATTTTCTCTTGGATTTTGAACAGTCCTATAAATCGAGGTGACAACTTTTTCCCCTTCCTGAACTGTATGGTACTCTTATTAGGCCTGATATGAATGAAAACCTGATCTCCCACTTTATAACTTTGATCCGTCCTGTGTGCATCCGCATAACTTTTCTATCTATCCTGTGCTTCCTTTAGTCTCTGCCTAATTTGAATCACCTGTTCCTCCATATCTTGAATCAATTATGGCCCAACTGTTACTCAGTATTCTAACCTCTCCCAACTCAACGACGTTCTGCATGGCCTTCCATACAGAGCTTCATAGGGTGGCATTCTGATGGAGCTATGAAAACTATCATTGTAGGCGAACTCCACCAAAGGTAGGTACTTCTCCCAATGAGTTTGATTATCCATAACATAAATCCTAAGCATGTCTTCCATAACTTGATTTACTCTCTCAGTTTTCCCATCTTTTTCTGGATGATAAGCCGTGATTAAGTTCAACTGAGTCCCCAATGCTTACTGCAAACTTGTCCAAAACCTAGAAGTGAATCTAGAGTCTCTATCTGAGATGATCTTCTTGGGTATCCCGTGCAAACAGATGACCTCATTTACAAACACGCGTGCCACATCAGTGACATCATAAGTATCTCTAACTAGAATAAAATGAGCACTCTTGGTTAACTTATCAACTATCATAAGAATGGAATTGTGTCTATGAGAAGTGAGCGACAATCCCACAACAAAATCCATAGAAATGACTTCCCACTTGGACATAGGAACATCATGTGGTTGTAGGAGGCCTGTCGGGTGATGGTGGTCAGCTTTCACTTGTTGACACTCCAGGAACTTGGCAACAAAATGGACTACATCCCGCTTCATGTCTACCCAGAAGAAAATCTTCCTCATGTCTGCGTACATTTTCTTCACACCCGGAGGCGCACAATAAAGTGCTCTATGGGATTCTTTTAGTATGATGCTTTGAATATCCCCACTTTCGGGGATGTACATCCTTCCTCGATATCTTAATAGTCCGTCTGCTTCCAGACTATATCCTTCATACTTTGGATCTAATTTCCTCCCACTCTGGAGGTTTGAGGTAACCTTTAAATACCAACTGTCCCCAAGGAGTTGCGTCAACACATGTTCCCTCAGATTGACTTTTAAGGGTACCAAGGAGAAGACACGTGGTCTCCTACTCAAGGCATCTGTGACCACATTCTCTTTTCCCTTGATATAAGAAATACCAAAATCATACTCACTCATGAACTCACTCCATCGCTTTTGCCTGGAATTCAGATCCCTTTGAGTGAAGAGATGTTTTAAACTTTGATGGTCCGTTTTGAGCTCAAAGTTTCACCCTACTAGATAGTGCCTCCAAAGTTTCAGAGCTAGAATTATAGCTGCCAAATCTAAATCATGAGTAGCATAAAGTTCTTATGTTTCTTCAACTTCCTTGATGCATAAGTTATCACTCCTCCATCCTTCATTAGCACGGCCCCCGACCCTTTCTTCGAGGCATCCGTGCAGACTGTGAAGTCCTTTTCCATATCAGACACTCGTAGAATTGGTGCACTAGTTAGTAACCTTTTAAGCTCGATGAATGCACTATCACATTCTTCTGTCCATTCATACCTCAACCCCTTGCGCTGCAAAGTGGTGATAGGTTTTTCTATTTTAGAGAACCCTTCCACAAATCTCCAATAATAACCTGCTAGCCCCATGAATCTTCTTACCTCATGAGCATTTTTTGGCACTGGCCATTCCATAATGGCCTTTACCTTTTCTAGGTCCACAGAGATTCCTTCACCGGAAATGATATGACCTAAATAGTGGATTTGTTTCTGGAAGAAGGAACACTTCGACAACTTCCCATACAATTTGTTCTCTCTAAGGCAGGACAACACCACTCATAAGTGTTCCTCATGTTCTCTTTTGTCCTTGGAATAGATGAGGATATCATCTAAAAATACTTGTACAAAGTGGTCTAAGTACTTCCGGAATACACCATTCATGAGGCTCATGAATACTGCTAGTGCATTGGTCAATCCAAAAGGTACTACAACGAAATCGTAATGCCCAAATCGAGTTCGAAAGGCAGTTTTAGGAATATTTCCTTCCTTAATCCTTAACTGGTGATACCCTGATCGCAAATCAATTTTTGAGAATACCACTGCTCCTTTCATCTGATCAAAGACATCATCTATCCATGGCATTGGGTACCTATTTTTCACTGTAGCACGGTTCAAGTCTCTATAATATATACACAGTCATAAGGAACCATCCTTCTTCTTCACAAAAATTACTTGTGCACCCCAAGGTGAGACACTAGGCCTTATTAGCCCTAAGTCGAGTAGCTCTTTCAACTGCATCTGCAACTCACAAAGTTCTAGCACTGTCATCCTATACGAAGTCTTGGAAATTGGTTCTGCACCAGGTTTTAGCTCAATAGTAAAATCAAGCTCCCTCTCAGGAGGTAACCCTGGAAACTCATTCGGAAAAACATCCTTAAATTCTTACAATACCGAGTACTAATCCAAGGAGGGTCCTTTCCTTTTATTCATTGCTTCAATGACATAAATTCGACACCCTTACCTCATGCATCGCTTAACCTTCATAGTTGAGATAAAGCATAGAGACACCTTTCTTCGTACACCGTGGATCTCTACTGGCCTTCCTTCATTGTCAACACAAAGCACCCTTTTTGCAAAACAATCTACCATAGCTCGATGGGCTTCTAACCAATACATTCCAATGATTAGGTCATATGCCCCTAGAGTAGTGACGTATACCTTCAACCTGGTAGTACACACTCCCAGGTCTACTAGACAATTATCAATGCTAGGTCATACCGTTTTTTTTTTCCCTGAAGCCATCTTGACTTGTTTAAAGTCATCGTGCTAGTAGGCTACCAACCCACTCTTTTCTAATGCAGATGGTGAAATGAAACTATTTGTAGCACCATAATCAAATAAAAGTTTAACATTGATATGATTGAGTGTACCTGATGATTCCACCATCATGGATTGATGTTTTGCCTGGCGATTATTAACTGCTGCATAAATCTGGTGGCTACCACTTGCTCTTCCCATCGAGGCCTTTCCTTTTCTATGCACAAATCCTAATTATAACTTTGTGCAGTCACGTTGGTAATGGGGTCCTCCACACCCCCAACACGTAACACGAGATGGAACCTACACACTGCTCTGTGATGGCCTCTGAAATGAGCTCCTTCCCTTGGAACCCCTGCCCCTACTAGCTACTCCCTGAGATGGTCGTGGACCTGCCTGCATCGTTGGTGATGAACGGGATGCTACACTTGCTGCCATTGAAATACCTGTGGTGACTATGCTTGGTGTGACTCTATTACCATATGGAGGTGGCCTTGAGATCCCTCCCCTGGAGAAGGTCCTAGGGGCCTTCCCCACAAATCCAGGATGATGTGAAAAGGTTGATCTCGTACCTCCATTTAAGTTCATGTGTTCCTCCGCATAACGTGCATTTTCAACCGCTTCCGCTACTAAAGATGGTTTCCACATCCACACCATGGCCCTTATCTTAGGGTTTAACCCATAGAAAAAGTGTTTTGCCTTCCGTTGGTCATTATACATGTATGAAACATATTGGACCAATTCCATAAACCTGATCTTGTACTCTTCCACGGTCCTGTTTCCTTGTACTAGAGCATGAAATGCTCCCACCTACTGTTCCTCATAGTAAGCTGGTAGATATTTCCTTCAGAACCTTTCCTCAAAAAGTTCCCAAGAGATGGTGTCTGGGGTAAGGTGCAACTACCTCTCCAGGTTTCCCCACCAGTTCAGGGCACTGTCTCTCAACTAAAAAATCACTATCTTCGACTTTGATGTGGACGCATAGTCTCTTAAGGCGAAACACCTTGGCATGCCTTCCAACCATGCCTCTGCACGTTCACTGGCACGACCCCCAGCAAACTCTGGAAGTTTGATCTTCTGCAGTTCTCTAGTGATGTCTTCGGGTGGAGGCCCTCCCCCTGAATCCCTCGATGCTTCAGGATTACCCACTCTAGATGGTGGGGGTTCCACTTTGATCCCTGCTGGTTGAAGCCCCTTTAAAGTCTCATTTATGGACTCCAAAGAGCACAGTATGAGAGCTAATTCAGACGATGGTGGTGGCAGTGTTGGCGGTCCCTGCGACGATGCCCCTCTGCCTCGGTTTCCTCTAGTCCTAACCATCTTGTATGATTGAATCTGCATCAACCAAAATTTTGTCAGAGAGCGTCTAGGGTAATTCACATTTGCGCAACTTAAACTTGAAAACAAGGTTAGGCGTAAGTTTTTTTTTTTACTTGTCTGTAAACAAACATTACTTTCTTTAGGGGAAGTGGCTAGGTCAGGGTCGAAAGCCTCTAAGCTTAATGTCTTCACCTAAGAAAACTATTGACTCCCTTGCCTTAATCAACATATTTAACCTATCATTACTATCATGGCACGATGGTGTACGGTCTTTGGTGAAATCTCTATACTCGGTGGATAGGTCGCTGGTTCAAAACTCATCCGTTCCAACTGAAATTTAATCTAATCCTAAGATAAATTTTATTATTATTATAATGCTATGTTAATTATTAAATATTATTCAATATGTTTATGTTAAATGTGTAATTAACATTTAATTAGTTAATCATTCAAATCACAGTTAATTAATTACTAATTAATTAACCACTATTATCAATGATTTGAAGTAAATTAAAATTTGAAATTAATTATTTAAAATAATAAAAAAAATAAAAAATTAAAATTAATCATTCTAAAATTTAAAATTTAAAACAACCACAAAAATGTTTTAAATTATTAAAACCCAAATTTAAAGTAATTAAAATAAATTTAAAGTAATTAAAATAAAAATAAAATAAATAACATAATAAATAAATAAAATAATTCAAAATAAAAACTCAAGGCAGCGGTGGGTCCTCGCATGAGGTCCACTTGGCCCCTGCCTCTTTTCCCGCTTGTTTAAACATTTAATAATAAATAAGAACAACTACTAAAATCCTAACAAACCCTAATCGTCGAGGTTTTCCCTACTCTTGCCGCTCCGCCCTTGGTCTTCTCTCATGGCTTCTCCTCGTCGGATGTTTGATGGCTTGTGGTTAGGGTGTTGGTAACGGTGGCTGCCATTACCATCACTTCAACGCAACATCATATCTACCTGAGGGTATAGGCATGATGCGTTCAACACTGTAACGTGATGCGTTCAACACTGTATCACCCCTTCGTGGGCTCCTCCTTCGTGGATTGGCGATAGTCTTGGTCGTTGGGCTTGTGATGTTGCGTGTTGTCTTTGTAGCTTGATGATACATGTGGTATAGTCTAAAGAATTGGATATTGGGCCATCGGGCCTGATATTTTGTTTTATTTTCTTCTCTATATTATGATGAGGCTAGGTTTGATGGGCTATCAAGATTTTTGATGTTTTTAAATGGGTTTTTTTTTTGTTCAATTTTTTTTTTTTGTTGGGCAACATTTGTTTTTGTTCCCAGTCTTAATTTTGTTCTCATTTGTATGCATCTCTATTTTGTTTGTGGAATGCAACACAAATAACCCACGATTATTTTACATTTTTACGCATAATGCGTAGTGCATAAACATTGGCCCCTTGCAGGCTCCTCCCTTGTCTTTGGCGCTTGATCGTTGGTTTTTTTTTTTTTTACTAGATGCGTAGTGCAACACAGTCGTTCCCTTGTGGGCTCTCCTTGGTGGTTGTGTGCGCTCAGTGGGTGTGGAGCCGTGGGCTCGCCTGGTGGCTTAGCTTTGGCGCTTGGTCATGGGCGCTGGGATTTCATTATTGAACCTCGTTCCTCGAAACTTCGACCTCGGGTAGATTGTTGGGTCCATAACATTTTTATCCTAAGCAGGAATTCATGCTTTGTTGATAATCCTAACTAGGACGATCTAAGGCATTTTAGACATTTCATTTTATTACTTTTGTATTTTTATTTTTTTTCTAGTTCTGGGTTGTTATACAGTGATTAGATTTGTATTTTTTTTTTTTAGTTTTGGGTTGTTATGCATATATTCGAGCAGGATTTCTTGTTGTGTTGATCATCCCGAATAGGATGATATGTAACCCCTTTGATAATTATTTGATGGTTTTTAGACCGATCGTATATTTATTCTAACCCTTGGCCTATTAAGTACTCAGATTGATAAAAATACAAGTGGGTTGCTAGAGGTGCAATCCTTGACATTTTTCCACTGCCATGTGCTATTTAATAAACATTGAGGTTTGCACCTTCGCTGCTTTAACCCCTTTGATGTCATAATAAATTCAACGTTTAGATGCATCTATGGTAGTTTACAGTATTTTTTTATTTTTTTATACTGGTAGTTGAAAAATAGAGCTCGGATTGTCTTTTCATTTCATTTTATTAGTTTTATACATGCACGCATTGTTACACATATTTTAGAAAGAATTCTTTCTTAGCAAGATTTTAAGGATAGGGAACTCCAGCAGGAAACTATTATTTTCACTATATTATTTTCTTCTAGGTGGATTGCATCTTATCTCATGAAAATGGAAAGTTTCTAATGATGGGAAGGCATAAAAGAGATGTAGAGCGCATATATATGCCCCATGTGGGCTCCTCCCTTGATCGACTTTGGCTCTTGGGCACAGACTTGGTGTAGATTTGACCGTTGAACTTATGTGTCGGGATTTTGCGCAGGAAGGAGGCGTGGTTTTGGAAACCTCCTCATATTCATCCATGAACATAATCCAATCAAATGCAGAAACCCTTTGAAACTAAAATGATCTCCATTTACCACTAATACATGGGTCTAAGAGTTTGCAATCTAGAATCATTTATTTTTCTTAGAACAATTGTTTTATTTCAATTTTCCTTGTAATCATTTCAAGTTTCCTTGTAATCAGGGTTAATGAAGATTTCTCTAGTTCTCATAGCTCACCTTTTGGTGTAATATTAATAGTTTCTCATTCGAATTGAGTTTTAAAGAGTACAAACATGTCTCATCCATAAAGATTGTACTCTGTTTATTATTCTTAAACCTAGGGAAATTTGTCACTGATATTTTCTAAAGTTGTTTGATAATTTTTATTTAGAAGCCTGTGTAGTAGTTCCACACTTAGCACTGTAGAATCCATAGACTATATTGGGTACTCTAGACTCTGGAGAGAGTAATTTTCTTTCTTTGCATCCTAATAGTTCTATTCTTTAATACTTTAGTTTGACCACTTGCATTCTTAGGTATTTTAAAATATTAGCCAAGGTATTCATGGATATCATCCATTTCTAGAACACTGTGTCAATTTATACTGTTGACTGTTTGTGCTTTTTATAGTGAACATATGACCATTATTTAGTTTCATGTTGCTACCAACTTTGAGACTAAATGTTGCAGCCCTTGCACACATCATGTTGGTACAAAGACAAAATCCCAGTGTTGTGGGTGATGAAGCCTAGGTTTCAGTTTTGAAACCTGGCTCTGATACCATATGTAAGGTCTCTTCCAACAGAGCCTTATAAAACATAAATTTAATTAGAGAAGTGTTATCCTAACATCTTTACAATTCCTTAGTCAACATATAACCATTCATAACCAACATATAATCATTCAACATAATTAAAATTTATGAGCAGATCATAATAAATTACATAACAGAACAGAATAATGAAAATACATACCTCTAACTGATGCTACTGCTATCCTCCAACTCTGCCTGATGATCTGCCCAAAACCCTCTAACCTCCCAGTCAGCTAGGAACAGACCCTCTTCGGCTCCCTAGCTCCAGGATTCTATAAGGATTCCTGGCCCTCGAGCCTAAAACTCCCGGCAACAGGTGCCCCTTGTCTCAGTCCTACAACAAGCTTCTCTAGCCAAAAACCAGTAATACAGTCTTCCAATCTCCCAAAAATAAAAATGCCCAATACAGTCTCCAATATGAAAAATAATGCTCTCTGCCCCCCCAAAGTCCAAAAGTGCCCGCTCTTGAATGTTTTTTCCTCCTCTTATCCTCCTTTCCCCCTCCCTCATTCACCACCTTCTCCCTTTCATTAAGACTCACCCACCTTATCGCTCCATTCAATGCCAACCACCTTATCCCCTTTCTCTTAAATGGTTCCCTCATTCGATATGTTAAGTTTTCATTTAATAAATTAAAATTTATTAAACTCAAATTCATTAACCAAATATTTAATCAGTTAATTAATTAATTAACTAATATACATTAAACAATTATTAAATCAGAACAATTAATTAATTAATTAATTAACTAATATGCATTAAACAATTATTAAATCAGGACAATTAATTAATTAATTAATTAAACTTAATATACTTTAAACAAATATTTAACTCTGACAATTAATTATTTAACTAGGGTTGTTACATAATCAAAATACAGACTCACCACTTTGCCATCACTACGAGGAAGAACTAGTCAAGTTGGAACAAAAGCGCACCGATGACGACATTCTGGACAATGTTGGTAGGGCTCCTAGCCTGAGAGTGAGTTGAAAAGATATTATAGATTTTGGTCCATCATATCTATGACAAAAATGTTCTTCTGCTATGTTTCTTTGAATTTCAAAAATTAACTGAAACTGGTTATCCGAGGACCGACGGGGAGAGTTATCTTCTCACATCCCACTGGAGTCTGCCTATGGAGCCTGAGATCTATTTCATATGTCATTCCTTTGATCCAAAGGAATAGGATCCTCTGGTAGAGTTCATCTCACTGAAGGCGAAGCAGGGACCTCCACATTATCCTGTTTTGGGACCATCAAAATTTCCTCTTCCACATTTGCATAACCCTAAATCTCCTCATCATGTTGGCTTGCCATGGGGGAAGAAGTCTAGAGAGATGAACTAGAGATACTAGAGGAAGGAGATATAGAGCGATGATTTCCTTTGGAATTGTGGAAAGTTATCGAACCCTTGCGAGGTTTACCTCGTTCGCGAGGCATGGTGCAGGGAGGGAACAAAAAATACTAAATGGGGAGCCAGAAAAAACCGAGGATTGGAGAGCGAAAAATGTAAGCATAGTGTTTTTTAGAAATTCAACCAACAATATGTATTATGGGCTCGATAGACACCCAAGGAAGGATAAAAGAGGCCATAACGAGGCCCAAAACCTGTAATACTGCCACTACAATTCCATAAATGGAATTCACATCCAATGTACCAAAATTTGTAGAGACAACCAATGACGAGACCTGAGACATTAAGGTGGGCATGAGAGAAAGGCCACAGAGGTGAGAGCTAGAGTAAATGAACATCCCCGGGAGAGGATATGAGATGTTGGAGGTTGCGTCATATGCTAAATGGTGTAATATCATGTTGAACGAGTCGACACCCCATCCAGAAAAATGTTTTTTTTTGTTCCTTTAAAAAAAATTAAATAGAAAAATGTGTTTTTTTTTTTTCCAATGATTGGAGCTACTGTTTCAATTAAGTCATAATTTTAACTCCAAAAATAAGAAGGGTGCTACCAATAGCATCAATTTTCGATTTGAGGGTCAATTTTTTGCAATGGTATTGTCAGTCAAGGCAATGATTTCAAGCAATTCACAATTTTAACCACCCTGGAAAAAAGGGGTGCTACCAGTAGCACCATTTTTTGAAACTGGGGTAAAAAATGTGACCTCTAAAAAATGAGAACTCTGGAGAGTTCTCGTTAAGTTGGTAACTTTGTTGCTACAAAACAATACATCCAACATATTTTAATACAATGATACTTATGTGTATTTATATTTTTGTTAGATACTTAATCTTAGGGATTATGGTGTCTAGTAAATATCATTATTTTGAAATGAGTTGTAGGTGAATAGGAACAATTATTGGACCTATGGGAAGATTAAACCAAAGGTCATATCTCATTGTATTTATATATGGTCCATATTAATAAAATTCATTTATGTTGGAGTTATCCACAACCCTATTAGTGGTATAAAAAATTGGTGTTTTTAGATAACTCCATGATCTTGTCACTTTTTGATCTTTTAAACAATACGTTTTCTTCTCTTCCTTGGTTGTAGCTTCTCCCTCATGCAACCTTGCACGGGAACACTGTGACATGAATATACAAACATTGATAATAAAAAAAAATAGTCATTAATGCAATTACGATGTGGATGCACTAAAAATCCCATATGGATCCCAAACCATCAAATTTGGCAGTGGTAGCATTCCCTCCTCTTCATTAGAGAAAAATATGCATTTGTCTCTACATTGAAACACACTTGTTTCATTCATACAATTGAATCAAAACATTTTTTGTTACAAATACCTGATTTGTTTATTTTCTTTTTGAGAGCACGGGTCGGTCAAACAGGTTGAGAAGCATCCAATATCATTGTCAAACCATAAGAAGTAGAACTTACTTTCGAGTCTCTGCTTGGATGCCTAGTTTCCCATTTGGGTTGCTTATTCTTTCATTTGTGTTTAAACCACTATGAAAAAATACATTTGCATGGAAATACACCCCAAAGGAACGTTGTGTAGGCACTCCTTGCAATACCTAAAGGAATCGTCTCATGAGAATCATCGAAGGATGGGGATAGTCGAGTAGGACTATTGGAATTAACTTGTGTGATTAATGATGATGATCCAGAACTTTCTTTGTTGACCATTGAAATTCCTCTTTGTTCTAGACCATTGCAATTTATCTCTCTATTCAATATCATTGGCATATCCTAATATGTTGAGAGATGACCGTTGGAATATCCTTTTTTCTAAGAGACGACTGTTGGCATATCTAAACATAAGTTCTTTTCTTTGTAGTGAGAAGAATTTGTCTGCTTATATAGCCATAGCCACAGACGTGAGGTATCGATATTGTAATTTTTGATCGGATTTTGTTTATGAAATTTCACTCTCTTGTTTCAATTGTTGGTGTGGTTCTCAGTGGAAAAGAAAATTATCTAGAATGGTCAAGAAATATCGAGCATACTCTTATCTTCAATGATCTTTGGGAAGGAATTTTTGATGGAGATACTTCACCTACCAAACCTACAATAGACAAAGAGCTTGCAATATGGATGAATAAAGATAAGAAAGCACATGCCTTGATTGTTTCTTATGTAAGTGAAGAGGTGAGTTGTCACATTATATCTATCACATATTCTTGGGGTTCTTTGAAGAAGTTGAAATATTTGTATGATTCACATTCATAAATGGATCTAATTCAATCGATGTTAAAGCTCTTCAACCTAGATTTGAAGGATAATGATCCCATGGCTTTAGCATCCGAAATTAAATCCATCATGTACGACATTGATGCTATTAGTGTGAATATTTATATTTATTTCACAACCTTCATCAAAACCCTCTACCCCGCATATTCTTAATATCGTGAATCAGTTCATGTTGGTGGCCAATTGAAGTCCCTCAATTTTGATTCTTTGGTGGAGAAAGTTGCAGAACATGAGAAATATTTCAGGAAGAAGATGGTTCAACTCACTGTAGATACTATGTGCCTTGCTAAAAAAGGAAAGAATCAATCACACGATTCTTCTATAGGATAAGGTAGTAAGAGATGATGTGGAAATAAGAATTTCAGATGCAGTGGGGTTAGGCATAATCAAGGCGAGATATCTAATATTCACTGTGTTCATTATGGAAAGAATGGACATGAAGAAAAGACATGTAGGATTCCATGGGATAAGATCAAATAAAAGTAGAAACAAAGGGAAAAAAAGGTAAATCTCTTGAATCCATTCATTTTGTTGTTTCTCATTGCAATATTGGCATAAATGAAGATTTGTTTAAAACTTCATTTTCTTTTGGGAGAGATGATTGGTTGCTTGACATTGGTGCTACTTACCACATGAATTTTTGGAGAGACCTATTTGAGGAATTGAATGATAATTTAGAGGGTGCGGTATACTTTGAAAATAGATCCAGTCTCAAACTTACGAGAATTGGCACCATCAGGCTCAAATTTCCTAGATTCCTAGATTTTCTTTTACATGTTGTTCTCTATCTTCTGGAGTTGTGGAGAAACTTGTTGTCTCTCGTGCACATGCGACAACAATACCATATTGTTCACATGTTTGATGGAAAGGTTAAAATAAGGAGGTCTTCTAGCAATATGTTCATCAGGATAAAATGAGAGGATGAGATAATGTTGAAGATAAAAGGGACGTTTGCATGGGCACATAATTTTGCATACCTCTCTCACCATGATGAAGGTACATTGTCATCCAGTTTCTTGTGGCATGATATGTTTTGGAACATTTATTATTATAGTATTCATATGTTGAAGAAAATCGTTTTTCTAGTTTCCAAATTTGAAGCAATATGATGCATGTACCCTTGGTAAACACAACAAACAACCTTTTCATGATTCCACTTTGAGAGCATGGAGAAAGCCAGAGTTGATACACTTGTGTAGCCCTATACTTTTTGCATATTCTTTTGTTTATAAAGATATCATGACTTATATTGATGATTACATCAAGATGTGTTGGGTTTATTTTTTGAAATAGAGATCTCAAGCATTTGAAACATTTAAAAAATTTCATGCATGGATTGAAAATCAAACACAATTTTGTATTGGCACTCTTCATACTGATAATGGAGAATAATATATTTATGGTGAGTTTGAAGGATATATTTTCAAGCATAGGATTAAGAATCAAATAATTTTTCCATACAATCCTCAACAGAATGGTGTAGCATAAAGAATAAACAAGACAATCTTGAATATGGGATGTTCCATGATATTTTTCAAAAATGTGAAATTGATGTTTTGGGTTGACACAATTTTATGTGTAGTGTATTTGAGAAACATAAGTCCATCTCGTTCTCTTAGGAACAAGACATTTCTCGAGGAAAAAATGGTCTTTGTGATCCTCATAGCGTCTCAGGTGAGACCTTCTTCAGCCTTTGGTTGAGGATTGATATGTCGATGCTTTGGGGGTTTTGTTGGTCAACTATGGACAAACCTTGGTTCTTCAACCACCCAAATGGTTAATAAGTATGCACACAAGTATGCATGACCCAAAAAACCTGCATTCAGATTTCAGTCAATTCCCACACAACCTCCTACCAACCTCTTGTTGTTTGACCTCTTTGACTTGTTGTCGATCAATTCAAGTTTGAATTTTCTCGGTCGATCATTTCGACCTTCGACTTTCACCCCCAATCGATCCACCTTGACTATAATTTCACTACAAAGAATATAACAACCCAATAGAGGCAGGGGGGGATAATGGATAAATGAGGGAGGGGGTGGCAGGGGTGGGGGGAGATATTGAATAAATTAGGGTGGGGGTGAGGGGAGATATTGGAGAAAACTTATTAACTTTTCTCCAATATCTCCCCCCACCTGCACCCTATTTTTTCTCCAATATCTCCCTCTCATACCCACATAATACGTTTTTTTCAGTTTTCTCCAATATCTCCCGCCACCCCACCCTAGTTTTTCTCCAATATCTCCCCCCACCCCCACCATATTTATTCTCCAATATCTTCCCCCACCCCCACATAATACGTTTTTTCCAATATCTCCCCCACCCCCACATAATATGTTTTCTCCAATATCTCCCTATACCCCCACCCTCATATATATGAGGGTATGGGGGAGAGATATTGGAGAAAAAATTATAATTTTTCTCCAATATCTCCCCCCACACCCTCCTATTTTTCTCCAATATCTCACCCCACCCCCACCCTCATATATTCCTAATAAGTCTTCTCCAATATCTCCCCCGAACTCCACCCTCATATAATCCAAATAATTTTTCTCCAATATCTCCCCCCATCATCACCCTCATATATCCCCACCCCATTCCACCCACCCCCAACATAATATGAGAGTGGGGTGGGGGTGTGGAGAGATTTTGGAGAAAACTCCCTAGTATTTCCCCCCTACCATCATAATATTAGTATTTCCCTAGTGTCTGACCTCACCTCCACCCTTATAATAATCTTGAGGTAGGGGGAGATAATGGTGAAAGATTTACCACCAACCTCATTATTATGCTTTCCCCAATGTATCCCCTCACCCCCAAGGGGAAACACTAGGGAAAGTTTAATAATATTTTTCCAAATTATATCCCCACCCTCGCCTTCATAATGAGGGTGGGGGTGGGGTAAGATACTAGGGAAATATTCCCACCCTCATTATGATGGTTGGGGTGGAGGGAGATAGTGGGAAAATATTAATATTATGAGGGTGGGGGTTCGGGGAGATACTGGGGGAATCTTATTATGGGGGTGGGGTTAGGAGAAGATACTATGGAAACATTGATGGGGGAGATATTGGGTAAAGCTTAATATTATGAGGGTGCAAGTGTGGGAAGATACTAGGGAAATATTATTATGAGGGTGGGGGTATGGGGAGATACTAGGGAAATCTTATTTATGGGGGTAGATATCGGGGAATAATGTGACAAGTAAGGCTACGAGATAAAGCCAACCAAGGACAAACCAAAATAAATTATCGAACTTCATAGAAATGAAGTGTTTCTTCTTTTATAATGTATTTAATGTATTTAGTAACTAGGGATAGAATAAGGATAAGAAATCCATATGAAAAATTTGTCCTACCCCCTATTTCATGTTTGTTTATAAGCTCATATATAGTAACTAGAGAGAGAATAAGGAAAGGTCACACTTGACCAACGGGAAAGACTAAAACATAACTCCATAACCCTAATAAAAAAAATTATCTATGGGGAAACATTAATCATTTTTCCTTGGTATCTTGCCCCACCCCAAGCTTATTATGAGGGTGAGGATGAGGGTGGGTGGATATAATAGGGAAAAATTAATATTATGAGGGTGGGGCTGAGGGGAGATATCGGGGAAAACTTATTGGTAACAGGGGATACTAGGGAAATCATAATAAGATTAATATTATGAGGGTGAGGGTGGGGGAAGATAATAGGGAAAGCTTATGGGGGGGAGACACTAGGGAAATATTAATAAGCTTTCCCTAATATGTCCCCCCCCACCACCCTCTTAATTTTATGGAGTGAGATTGAAAGTTTATTGGGGGCAAGGATACTAGGGAAAACTTAATAATATTTCCCCATTGTCTCCGCTCACCCCACCCCACCCCACCCTCACCCTCACCCTCACCCTCATATTAAGGTAGGAGAGATACTAGGGGATGTTTAATAATATTTCCTCAGTATCTCCCCCCACCTCCACCCTCGTATTAAGTTTTCTCGGGTGAGGGTGAGGGTGAGGGTGAGGGCGAGGGTGGCAGTAGATACTGGGGAAAAATTAATAGGGTGGGAGTGGGGGAGGGGATACTGAGGAAAAAATATATACCGGAGAAAAATTCATAAGTTTTCCCCCATATCCCCCCTACTCATAGGTGTGGGAGGAGGATATGTGGGAAAACACTTTCCACTCCCACTCTCATACAAAGTGGGGTGGAAGGAGATATTAGGGAAAACACCCACCACCCCCACCCTAAAAGGGTGGGGTTGAGAGAAATCGATATTGGGGGGAAATTAATAAAAGGGTGGGGGTGCGGGGAGATACTAGGAAAACTGATCTCCCCTTACCCCTTACATTCTTATGATTTAAACTTTTTAAAGCAATGAATACCATTAATAAGGTGGGGTTGAGGGGAGATAATAGGAAAATTAATCTCTCCTTACTAATAAAAGAGTGGGGTTAAGGGGAGATAATGGGAAAATTAACCCCCCATTATCAATAAAAGAGTGGGGTTAATGCGATATACTAAGAAAATTAATCTCTACTTATCCCTTAAATTATTTTGATTTAAACTTTTTAAATCTATGAATAACATTATTGTTGGATTACTGAGAGGGGTGGTGAATCAGTAATAGCGTAATTATATTCTTTTTTCTCCAAATAATCCAAGTGTTATATCAATGTAGAATTATTATCCAATAATAAGAAATGAACAATCACACACATACACAGTACACCCGTGTTTTACGTGGAAACCCAAATTGGGAGAAAACCACATAATTCTTTTTCTTATATGTCTTGAAGAATTACATTCATTGGAAGCACCAACTTCCTTCATTTTCGAGCTGCAACTGGAAGGAGGCTCCAACCCCCTAGTTTCTCAGGCTACAACCTGAGGGAAGCTCCAACTCCTGAATTCTCTGGCTACAACCAGAAGGAGGCTACAACCCCTTATGTTCTCCATCTACAACCTGAAGGTGGCTACAACCACTTGTCCTTGCCTCATCCAACCGCCCTGAAGTAGAAGTAGAATGATGGAACCATTATCACACTATCACTGTGAAATATACCGCTGTAAACCTGTACCAAACAACCTGTACCAATAACCTGAACCAAGCATCAACCATGCATCAACCTGTACTTCAACCTGTAATGAACCTGTACCATAAACAAGTGCATCAACCATGCACCAACCTGTACCAACCAACCTGTAATCAACCTGTAGCATAAAAAAGTGCAACCAAGTATGTCCCAATCATGTTTCAAGTACTCATCAACTATTACTCATCAATATGTACCAACATCATCAACTATACACCTCATGTATGTGCCAACTCATCAACTACTTGTCTCAACCATGTACCCAACTTGTACCTCAACCAAAAGCCCTCATCAATTTAATCATACAAATATGATTTGTAACTCTATAATGGACCTAGTGTATACGATCACATACCTGCAAACCTTCCTTAACTTTAACAACAAGAGACTAGCATTTTCATCAAACATTTCTTTAGTCTCACAAGACTAGTTATGGATTAGTCAACAACCCTGACTTGAAATAGTCATAACTTTGTACCTGTAATGAATAAAGATATGAAACAGATATACAATGTTCTTCAGTGTGTTTTGTGCATTTTCTCCAGGTTTCACTACTTGTAACCTTTCAGAAAAGGAGTTATAGAAAAAATGGCACACCTTGTTGAATTATGGCTTATTCTAGAGAGCGACCTTGTAGAGAGTGCCCCGCACAGAATATTTTTTGAATTGATCTGAAACTGTTACACAACATACTACAAACTGTAATATAACCAACACATTTGTTCCTACTGAATTTGTATCTGTTATGAAGAAATTATGATGTTTTTACCCGAAACACCTTTTTTTGACTAGTTTCAGGACTAGCCACAAACCCTATTTTCCACAGAGTGTGACTCCAAAAATACAACGACCCACAAGCTGAATTTTTTACCACAAATACTTGGATATGTTTCTTAAATGGAATAGAAATTTCATGGTCTTAGTCATTCTATAAAAAATGTTATTGCGAAAATGGTGAGATGACCTGAAAAAAACATACCTTAGAAAGCATTATCAAAAGAATTTATCCTTCCTTGAATTCCGACCTTCTTTTCTTCACTTTCCTCATAAATTAGGCTTAGATATCCTTTGGTTACCTCAGACACCTATAGGTATTCAATATTCTCAAGTGTGTCTCAAATGAGAGAGCCCTGCCTCTTATTTATACTCTCCAAGTAGCTTCCTTAAAAACATCTTCTAGGTCACTTTACCCACTTTCCTTATTTTAGGGTTAACCCACTTCTAATTTCTCCATTAAATTTATTATTGAAATAATTTATTTTGTTTTCACTTTGAATTATAATACACTCATCACTTCACTTTATTATTTACCTTTTAAAATCTCTTAAACCAGTTTGACTACTTTGACCTTTTGGGGCTTCTAGATGACATATGCGGGTCCTCCAACTTCATAAGGACATAACTCTCAAACTGTGAGGAGTTATGTGACGTTCCACATACCACCAGAAATGGAATGACATGTACTATCCATATAGAATGTTATTACTTGAAAATATATCAAAACTCATACCGTTATCCATCAAACAAACTTGGGTCCATTACCCAAACTTGGGTTCTCCAACTTCTCATAGCCATAACTCTCTAACCATGAGGAGTTATGTGACGTTCCACATACCACCAGAAATGGAATGACAAGCACTATCCATATATGATAGTTTCACTGAAATACATTGACCTTCATCTCATTATTTCACAAATAATCATGAGTTCTCTAACCATACTTCTAGGATAACTCAATCCGCAAAGCGTCTTCCCATGAGGGCTTTCACCATAAGGGGACCACTTTGGAGTTCATCCATTTCTACTTATTATCAACCATGACAAGACAATAATGAGTCATCTTTACATCAAACAATCTTGGGTCCATTACCCAACCTTTGTGCTACAAGACTTTCTTCAAGGATTGACATCAATGACAACCAACCTTAATCAACAATTATTGTATTTATAAAAAAATTAATAATACTTTAATAAATTTAAGAGTTTCAAAACTTTCATCTCTCTTTCTCTTTTATTTATGCACAAGAATACATACAAATAGTAAATTTAACACATATATCTTGAGTTTTTTTTACATTTATGTGGTGATCTTTATATAGTAAATTTAACACATATATATCTTAAGTTTTTATATATTTATGTTATGATATATTTAAAAAAGAATATATATATGTGTGTGTGTCCTTTTTAAGAAATATATTTACATTTGTATTAATTAATTTTTTTATTTTAATATTATGATTTAATTGATTTAACCTGGTCTATTCACACCCTATAGTATTATTAATGAAACAAAATATATAAAATAAAATTAAATCAATCAATGGATTCTATTTATATTATTAACTATAAAGGGACACCACAACCTTATTATAATGTATTATTATTACAACTCATATATATTCCTAAAAAAATAATTATCATTTATCATTAAAAAAACAAACACTCCAAAACATCAAAATGTGTCATCATCGTAAATAAAACCATCCATGACATCAAAATATGTCATCATTATAAATTATAAAAATATATACTATGCATAACCAAATGGTAAGGTGAAATGTTCAACCATTAATGTTATGTATACCACGGAAAACGACATTTTATAACATACTATTTTACATTAAAAACCATTACAATTTATGACATATTCTTTTATATTAAAAAACCAGTAATACATATTATTTTATATTAAAAACTAAAAATATTATATTAAGTACTTTTTTTTTTCCATGAAAAAATTCCCTCAAATTTATAAAGAGTATAAATCCATTTACAATATAGACCTCGGCTGACTTGCAAGCAAGGTCGATCAAGATATAAGACCCAACCATATACGAGAGATAAAAGGCAGCAAGATAGAGAGATAACGAGATATGCTCGAAGAATGGCAAGGAGGACGAAGCAAAATCTGGTTAGCTAATCAAAACAATAGACTTTTCAACCCTAGATGGATAGTACGCTATCCTTCGAAAAGGTTATAATAGGAGGTGGGACTCTCGACACCTTTATCAACATGATAAACCGAGAGCCTACCAACCACACCACCTAGAGCCTTCTTTGATAGGGCATCCGCAGCAATGTTTTGAGATCTAGGAATGTGCCGAAACTCGATGGATGAGAAGTTGCTGGACAGCTTCAGGGTTCGCTCCTTCCATCCTTCGATCTGAACTGAGTGTAGCTTGCTGTGTAGATTTATCCAATCGATAATAATCCTCGAATCACCTAACACCAAAATGTGATCTAAGGACCAAAAAGTGGCAAGTGAGAGAGAAACCCATAAGCCCATGAGTTCGGCTTTGGTGTTTGATCCCGAGCCACAGTTTAAAAGCCAGTTTGTCGTTCTAAATTGACTGGATTTGAAAGTACCCCCTGCCCCACAGCAAAGGCCGTTCTGTTGGGCCGCACCATCAAAGCATATAAGAGTATAGCCTTGTGGCAGGTGTTGGTCGCAAGCTTTGATTTTGGTTGGCTTTAGAGAGGACGACCGCCAATGGAAAGAGGAGAAAATTCTATGTAATACAGCAGGTCGGTTTGGAGGCCGATTCTCAAATAAATCTTGATTTCTTTCAATCCATATCCACCAGCAGACAATAGCTGCCAACGGGAGGGGAGCCGAATGGACAGAGTGCCACGCCGAGAAGCAATCAATAATGGATACGCCCTTCCAAGCGGTCTGAAGAGAATAATGCTGAGAGGTGGCTGTCCAAATGTATGCAGCGAATGAACAATGGATTAATAAGTGGTTTAAATCCTCTGTATCTTGCTTGCAAAGAGGGCATCGGCCGGGTCCCTGCCAGCCTTTGTTCTGTAGCACATCCCACGTCAGCGGTTTTTGTTTTACACACAACTAGAAAAACAAACGGAATTTTAAGGGGATCGACCATTTCCAGAGAGAATGGAGCCACGGGGCCTCCACACAATCAGCTGTGGGCGGAAGGAGGGCCATATAAGCATTTTTGACAGTTAGAAGACCCGATGCATCTCCCCCAGCCCACAGTAGAGAGTCAGGAGATTTTGTAAGTGAGACCCCAGCCGACTTCAACGTTGTAGTGTAAACATCCCATTCGGTAGCTAGCTGTCCCTGTAGAGAAAGAGCGCTGCTATGGATCCAAGCATCGGATAGGAGAGGAGACAACGAAGGTATTTTAGCTTGCGCCAAAGTGTAGAGATTAAATAATGAGAGCTGTGTTCTGAGAGAGGGCGAGAGAATGGAAAGATTTTCCAGCCTGAGAACTTTATCTCTACCAATTTGAATATCAGAACCTGTGCCAGGCTTCCAACGAAGCCAATGTAGGACCACCGGAGCGGCTTTGATCAGGCCTTTCCAGAATGAAGAGGCACGTCTCAGCTCAAAGGAGGGTTTTCGTAACCAGCGGAGGATAGGTAGAGAGCCAAGGTATTTGTCTGCGATGATCATGTGCCAAATGTTGTTAAAAGTGATTGCTCGCCAGAAAGAGCAGGCCAGGAGGGACGTGTTGAAAAACTTAAGATTTCTTAGCCCCCAGCCCCCTTCCTTTTGGGGTTTTGTAATGGACTGCCAGCTGCAAAGATGTAGATGCTGCTTACCAGCAAGATCATTCCAGAGGAAATTGATGGAGAGCCTCCGGAGTAAGGTAATGATTTTGGCAGGAATACGCTCAAGAGACATCCAGTAAACAACCAGCCCCTCAAGCACAGATTTGACTAGAATGAAGCGCCCCCCCAATGACAACCATTTGTAACACCAAAAACCAATCTTTCTTTCAAACAGAGCCACTAGCCAGCTCCAATCAGCAGAGGTGGAGGCACCTGGCTTCAGCCTAAAACCCAAGTAAAGGAGACCATCTTTTAAGTCTAGAAAGGGAAAAGGGATGGAAATCTTTAGTATTGAGAGCTCAGCTTCCGATACTCCCCAATAGTGGACCGTAGACTTGAGAGGGTTGATTGACAATCCCGTAATGTTGCAAAATGTATGGAGGACATCAATGATAAACAGCCATTCTGTGCGGTCGGCTTTGGACATCAGGAGGATGTCATCGACGAACATGAGATGAACAATCTTGACAAGCTTTGTAACTTTAACACCGGAGATATTAAGATCGGAGATGGACTTTGTAAGGAGTAGGCTAAGACTTTCCATAATGAGTAAGAAGAGATAAGGTGAGAGAGGGCACCCCTGACGAAGCCCCCTCTCGCTTTGGAAGAAACTGGTCGCCTCCCCATTGATCAGCACCGCAAAGTTTTCACTGGAGACACACGCTAAAATCCAATCAGTGAAACAGACACCGAATCCTGCCGAGTGTAGTATAAGTCTCAGGAATCCCCAGTCAATACTGTCAAAGGCCTTCTTTAGGTCGATTTTCATAATCAGGGCCTTTTGATTTTTCAGTTTAATGGAGTGAATGCACTCATGGGCCGCTCCTATTGCATATTGGATTCTCCTACCCTTTAAATAACCAAGCTGTTCAGCAGATAGACCAATTTCAAGGTAAGGTTTCAAGCGATTTGAGATGACTTTGGATACCAATTTGTAAATGAGGTTGTAGAGTGAAATTGGTCTGTAGTCATTGAAGGAGACATAATTGTTTTCTTTTGGTATAATGCCAGGAAGGTGGAGTTGATGCAGTTTGTGATCTTGCCTCTAATGTGAGTATCTTCAACCATTTGGAGTAGATCTGGGCCAACAAGATCAAAAAAATGACAGAAGAACTATGCCGTCCAGCCGTCTGGCCCTGGACTTATTTTCTTTTTAAAGTGGAATAAAATGTCTTTTAGCTCCAGAAGAGTGACTTGTTTGTAGAGTTCAGCGGCTTCCACATCAGTGACCATCTTTGGGTAGAGACTCGCTGTAGATACTTGCTGGGTGATAGTTGGAATCCTGTCTACTTTGTACATCTGTTGAAAATAAGATACGGCCTCAGCTTTGATGGCCTCTTGGCCGCAAACTGTTTCATCACTTTGGCTATGAATGGACCAGATAAGCTTTTTATTTCGTTTGAAACTCGCCAGATTATGAAAAAAATTTGTATTTGAATCGCCCCAAAGGAGCCATGTAGCTCTACTACGTAGTCTCCAGGCCTTTTCATCTTCCCGCAAGATGTGCTCTCTGCGCTTTTCAAGAATTTTTAAGGATTCTGAATCCACCAGGGACAGTGCAGTCGAAGTTGATAGTAGAATGATATTATTAATCTTCGAATCCAGTGAAAGGAGGAGGGCCGCCTCTGCCTGTTTCTTTGATAAAACCCAGCTCTTAGTACGCGCCTTTAAGACCTTTAATTTCCAGTAGATGCGTACCTGTGGATTACATTCGGAAAGAAAACGAGGGTCTGTCCATGTCCTATGGACAAGATCAGTGTAATCAACAATAGGAATCCAGTGATGGTTGAATTTAAAAGGCGAGGCGAAAGATTGATAGGGGAGGTTTAATTTTAAAAAGATGGGGGCGTGATCAAAGTAGAAAGGATACTCAACCCATGAGGTGGGGAAGGCTGAAGAGATCAAGAAAGAATATGAGATTAAAAAACGGTCAAGTCGACTGGCTATGGCCTCGGCTCCTGTACACCCATTTCGCCAGGTGGGGGCAATTTTATCCGGCAGTATATCAACGAGATTTCTGGACAGAAAGATATTTCTGAAAAAGGCTTCTCTAGGACCAGACGAAGAAGAACCCCCCCATCGTTCATCGACAACAAGTGTGATATTTAAATCACCACCTAAAATGAGGTTGGGAATAGATAGAATACCACTATCTGCAAGTATTGTCCAGAACTGAACCTTGTTTTGACAAGGGCCATACACGTTTAAGATAGCAATGTCTCGATTGGAGGCCAGGCAGCGCCCCATCAGCAGTATGCCACCACAAGTGAGTGAGGGGACCAGGTCAAAATATCCTGAATCCCAAGCCACTAATAAACCACCAGAGTTACAATCATATAGCATTGTTTTCATTGACCTAAATGATATAAAAATATGCATAACCAAATGGTCAAAGATAGCTGAAATGTCCATCCATCAGTGTAGCATTTTATTTTACAATCATTTTATAACATACTCTTTATAACATAGGATAGGTGAAATGTTAACCATCTATGCTATGTGAAAAATAAAAGTATTATATTAAATACATTACAATCATATAATATTACTTTCATTGACCACCGTGATATACAGCTATGCATAACCAAATAGTCAAAGATAGGTGAAATGTTCCACCATCAATGTAACATTTTATACAACATATTATTTTATATTAAAAAATTACTAATATATATAAGCAAAAAAAAAAACATAATCTCAACATATTATTTTATATTAAAAAATCACTAATATATATAAACAAAAAAAACATAATCTCATCATTTAATGTCTCATCACAATTTTATCACAAGTATCATTTGAATTCACAAGTCATATATTCAAAGATATATTTTCACTTTATTTAAGGATCACATCAAAATCTAAGTCAAGCTTAATCAAAGATACAAAATGTTAGACATCACAATTTAACCATAGATTATAATCTTAAATAATATTCGTACACTTATTTTTAAACAATTCTCTTCCTTTTTTAATATGTAATATAAATTTTATCAACATATAATAAATTTATGTTAATTTTAATATTTTAAAAATAAATAAAATATTATATTTAAAGCTATTTAGATTTAAAATTAATTAATTAAAAAACATTTTTTTTCTTTTATTTATGATTTTATTTAGAAATACAAAATATTATAAAGAAAATTCAAAATACTATAAAGAAAGTGATTAATCATTTTAGAGAGCCTTTACGATTATATGGAATCATTAGAAAAAAGGAGAGAGGAAAAAGATGCCAAACCCCAAATAGAGTTAGAATCATTAGAAAAAAGGAGTGAAGAAAGAGACCTAAAACTCCAAATAGAGCTAGAGGCAATGCTTGATAAAGAAAATTAGACTCTTCAAAGATACCATTCAAACTCAAATACAAGATAGATTGTTAGGGTTCAAGAGTCAATTACAGACAATGGAGAATAGGATTCAAGAAATGGAAAAACAAAAACAATCAACCCAAGAAGGAGATGTTGAAGAAAATCGCAACTTGAGAGATAGGATTAAAGAGCTAGAAGAAAAATTGACCAACAACTTGACCCTTAGTAATCTAGAAAACAAAT
This sequence comes from Picea engelmannii, assembly GCA_009831015.1. Classification (NCBI taxonomy): domain Eukaryota; kingdom Viridiplantae; phylum Streptophyta; class Pinopsida; order Pinales; family Pinaceae; genus Picea; species Picea engelmannii. Next base: position 433,961 of record ML793293.1, on the reverse strand, counting down.
TGGATATCAAACCCATCAAAGACGAAATGAATAAGTTAATCGAACTGGACCATGAGTGTAATAAAAGAGCCTTGAACCTCATAATTTTTTGTATAAAAGAACAAGAAGAGGAGGATACACTAGCAATAGTAAAAGAAGAATTAAAAAATAAATCACAAATTAATACAACTTACCTCATAGAAGGAAATAGGCTAGGAAAAATAATTGATCATAAAGATACATTGATACGTGTCAAAGTAAGTTGTAATGACCATAAATATAGCATACTTAGTAAATCTCTAAGCTTAAAAGGGTCAAGAATATTTATAAATGAAGACCTCATTCCCAAAGACCAAGTTGAATTAAGAAATGAAGTTCAAAAGGTAAAAGAAGTCAGGAAAGAAGGAAAACGGGCAATAATTAGAAATCAAAAAGCTATCGTTAGGGATAGAGAGTAGAAGGATAATAATAAATAGGAATTTGGGACACTCAAGATCCTTTTTTGGAACTCTCGTGGCTTTCCATCGCACAAAGGTCCTATGATAAGTTGGATCTCGAGTGATATTGATATTATTTGTCTAGTTGAAACTTGGTAGCATGAAGAGTCTAAGGTCCATAACATAGAAGGATGTGTCTTATGGTCGGATTAGAACAAAAAGTCTCATCATAGAGAGATATGAGGCATAACTTGTTATATTAGAAAGATCATTTATCCTCACATTCAACTTCATAAGATCAACCCTGTCAATCAATATATTTGGATAGAAATTTTAGACACCAATGTTAAGAAGATTTATATAGCAATTTGTTATTTTGCACCTATTAATTCTACTTTTTATAAAGGGATGCTCTATTAGGGTTTCCACAAACTAGGGTTTCTGCATGTTGCATGCGCTACCCACTGCGGCGTCAGACCCTCCTCTGCACCAATCTCCGCAGTATCGTACTCACGCTCCTAGTCGGTCCTGCCCGCACAGCATGACCTTAGACAGAGGGGTGAAAAAAACCTCATATAGGAATGCCGCAAAAAATGATAAGGATGGATTCAGGGCCCGGTCTCCCTCCTTTGAACCACCGCTACACCTCAAAGAACACCTGCTACAACAAGAACAAATCCATGGGAAAAGTATGGACATGGAAGTTGAGTCATCGCATCCAAAGGCATCTCAAAAATGGGTACCAGGTAAATGCATACCACAAGCGCCAACAACACCAAAATGTGTAATAAAATATACAAGCGTAGGAGAACATACGCAGTTTATGAAAGATCACGCTTTGATCGGAAAATGTTTAGGGATCTGGCCATTTGAGAAGGATCTCATGAAATGGATCAAGCATTGGTGGAATCTGAAAGGTGACTATAAAGTGCAACTAAGCTCGAAAGGCTTCTTCAAAATCATATTCTATAGCTTGGAGGATAAGGATAGGGATTTTAAAAATGGTCCCTACTTCTACAACTCGGTTGGATTATATTTGTGGTTTTGGACAGATCGCTTCTGCTCGAAAAAAGAGGACGTTTCTTATGCCCTGTTCTGGATACGCCTGTACTCCCTCCCCCAAGAGTTCTGTCTTGAGGAAATCCTAAAGGGAATTGGAAACATGTTAGGAAGGTATGTCAAATACTCAAAGGTCACGAAGCAGTGAAAATACACTTCTTATGCAAGAATCTATGTTTACATGAATATCTCAAAATCCCTACCAGGACCTGTTACCATAGAGTATCAAGATGAAGAATGGACACAGACCATAGACTACGAACACATCCCCTTCAAATGTCGGAAATGTCATGAACATGGACATCTCTTCAGAGACTTCCCCCTCAATGCACCAACTCGACCAACAATAGAGTAAACGCAACAAGATGGTTTCACCCACGTGGAGGGACGCAAGAAGCACACATCAAAAAAAATCCACGAAGATAGGAAACAAGCAGATACCAACTAGAAACTCCTTTGATGCTCTCAACAAAATACTAGACACAGAGGAGGTGTAAAGCCCCCACAAAACTACAGAACCAGGCAAAGGAACTTGTAAGGATAAACAAACCCTTGATCCAGTTTTAGAATAGATCTCAAGCCAGAATCCCCAAGCTTACACAATGCCAGGAAAAATCCCAGACTACGATGGCGGTGAAATCATAATGCAGATAGATGAAAAGGAACTTAAATACATCGACCTCAATAAGGTGGATGATGAATTCAACCATAAAGAACTACATTCCATTCTGGTGGAACAACTCAAAAAAGTTCACAAATTCTTCATTGACTCCACAACAGGAGCCACCTCTTGCCTAGGCATACACCTGGAGCTCGATCTAGGTCCCAAGCGAAACCAGAAAGAAAGCAAGAGACGGGAGCACAAGTTGGCACAAAAACTAATCAAGGAGGTAGGAAACTTCATGATTAACTCGGGAAAAATACAACACCTCTCGAAAGGCTCTTTTCACTCTCCCCGCAATTAAATATGATGAATATCATCACTTGTAATATTAGAGGTCTCAATGGAAGATCCAAACAAAGGATTCTTTGAAACTGTGTTAAATCAGAAAACCCTAACATATTATGATCTGGATTTTATGAGCAGAAAAAAATGAATACAGATTATTAAAAGATGCTTAACACAAAAAAACAGAGATACAGTAAAACTAGTTTTCTATTCAATAATGAAATAAGTTGAAACTGTAAAATGCAGCTGAAAACAAGCTTGCTAGAATGGTGGCGTCTTATCTCTGAGAAGAGATGTGACGGTTGCACTCATTCGCAAGAAGATGGTTACAATGAGGCTCTAAAGGCATTTTACAATAAACATGAATTTCAAAAACCATATACATCCAAAAACCTAACCCTAGGAGATGAAGCGCCAAAAGTCATGTGGGCCCCGTTTGGGTAAGTTAGTACATCAATTTCTTAGGGTCATAACTTTTGCATACGATCTTAGTTTTAGGTGCACGATATCCCATTGGAAATTTCTAACCGAGAAGAAAAAATTTTGACTGGCCCAAGTTAGTACCTTTAAAAGTCACCTGGGCCCCAAATCCCCAAAAAATGTCGTTTAGGGCCTCAAAATGGCCCCAGAAGTTTGGAACCCGAAAAAATGCCAAGGTGCAAAACTGTTTTTCGAGCAAGTGGAATAGTGGGTGGCCATTGATATCCACCAGGATCAATCCTACCTCCTTAGGAAGAAATGGTATCCACTGCATTGAGTCCCCCCATCAGATGAGGAAATTTCTGTTGAATTTGGCCCCGGGTGAGCCACTTGCCCTAGTGCAAGAGATACCCTTCTTTGACGACTCGATAAAGCTGAATCCTTTGTTGTCGAGTACCCTTGATTTGTGTGTCCACAATATGATCATTGGATGTTTGTTTCATGCAATCAGGGTTGATCTCTATTGGTCTCAACTGCTCTGTTATCTTTGAGGTGTCCAATAGTGGTGGGAAATATGGTCGAAGGAGAGCCATGTTGAAGACTGGATGAAAACCAAGGAAGCCTTTGTGATGGTGTACAACCCATAACGGAGTGGGCGAAGCTTCCGATGGGGTCTTGTAAGGCGTTCTTTCTGAAATGAAACCAAACTTTGTCGCCCACCTGAAACTTATGTGGCACTCGATGTTGATCATGGCGTTGTTTGTACTTGTAATTAGAATTCTGTAGAATATCCCGAACCTGTTGGGGGATGTGCTATATCGGCTCAATGAATCAGGTGGCTTTGTCATCTTCTGGTGGAGCAGGAGATGAGTCGATCGAGGTGGTCGCCAGGGGTAGAGCAACATCCATCGAGCCCAATGGTTGGAATCCCAACCCCACCTGAAAGGGGTTGTGTCCAATTGAGTTATGCATTGCTTGATTGTAGCTATGTTGGACATAGGGAAGACTCTCATCCCATGTATGGGTTTTTTTTTAATTTTACATGCGCGGGATATGTACAACCATCCAATTGATGAGCTCAATTTAACCATCTGTCTGAGGGTGGAAGGTAGTGGATTTGGTGAGCTTGGTATCCAACAGTGACCAGAGGCTCGACCAGATTGAGATGAGGAACCGACTATCATATTTTGAGATAATGGTTTGTGGGATCCCAAAATGTACCCATACTCGTTCAAAGAAGAGCTTGGTAGTGGCTTATGTTGTGATGTTCTTCTTTCAGGTAGCTAGAATCGTCATCTTGGAAAAGTGATCAACAACAAAAAAAAACACAGTCATTTCCCCTCCTAGTGGCTGGGAAGCCTGACATGTAGTCCATTGATATGGATGCCCACAGCTTTTTAGGAGTAGGTAGAGGGTTGTATAGGCCCTGTTTCTTAGTGGTCGGTTTGGAAATAGTGCAGGCGGTGCAAGACCTAATATACTTTTCAACATCCTGTCGAAGTTTAGGCTAGTAGAAATGTTTTTGCAACACCACCACTATCTTTTTAATGCCAAAGTGTCCTGCCACCAGACTATAGTGATATTCCCAAATTTTCTTCGCCTGCTTGCTTGATGGAATGCAGAGATGGCCCAGACGACACAACATCCCGTCGTAAAGATGGAAATTAGCAACCACTGAGTTGGCGCCCAACATTTTGTAGGTGGTGGAGAAGTTAGGGTCTGTCTCATAGAGGTAGGGCCATATGGAGGTCTCGCGACTGCAAGAGTCTAGCACCATGGTGAGTGACATGACTGGAGGTCAGCTGAGGTAGTCAGAAAATCAGTTGGTACTTACTGTTTTATACTTGATGTTGAGGTGGAACTATTGTAAGTAGGTTGACCACTTCTTATGCCGATCATTCTGCAATTTGCCTTAGGTCTACATGAACTGTAGTGGCTTGTGATCAGTGTGGATGACTGTCTCCTTCCCAAGAATGTAATGTCTCCACTCGCAACAAACTTGCACAATGGAGTACATTTCATTATTTTCTTTGTCATAAGTAGGGTACTTACAAACAACATATGATAGTGTCTCACTATGATATGCCACGGGGTGGCCGTGTTGAGTGAGAATGACACCCATAGTATAGTGTGAAGCAGTTGTCTCAATCTTAAAGGGATGTTGCAGGTTTGGTAATGAAAGTATCGGGGATGAGCACAAATTCTTATTCAAGTCATCAAAGGCTTGTTGTTGGGACATGCCCCACAAAATTTTTTCCTTACCTCCACCCCTAGTCACTTGGCTGGGGACCCATGCGATATGAGACAATCCCAGCATGAACCTGCGGCAGAAATTGGTGAGGTCCAAGAAGCTCCAAAGTTCAGTGAGTGTCGTTGGGGATGACCAGTCAAGGAACATTTTTCCAATTTTGCATATAGTTTTTGTAGTCGCAGGGTGTGAAAAACTTATTGAATATGTTGCAAGTGTTCCACCCAAGTCTTGTTGTAGATGAGGATGTCATCCAGATACACCACTACAAAAGTATTGGTGAAAGGTTGTAGGATATCATCCATCATCCTCATAAAAGTTGTTGGAGCATTTTTCAAACCAAAGGGCATGACTTGAAGGCAGTCTTCCATACATTTGTATGTTCTATTGGTACCTCGTGGTAGCCAGACTTCAGATCAATATTATTGAAGTATTTGGCCCTCGTGATCTAATCAAGGAGGTCGTCAATTCGAGGAATCGGGTATCGGTTTCAAACTGTGATTCTATTCAGGGGCTGGTAGTCAATGTAGAGTAGCTAGGTCCCATCTTTCTTCTACATCGGCAAGATTGGGCTCCCACAAGGCGATGCGTTGGGACAAATGTGCCCCTTGTGGAGAAGTTCTTGGATCTGCCTCTTGATATCCTCGTTTTCTAACAAAGAGCAGTGATATACCGACCCATTGGGTAGTGGTGCGCCTAGGGTCTTCCACATCTGTGAATGAAAGAGGTGATCTCCTTCTTCTGGCTCATCTAGTTCACCAGGCTGGATCTTGGTGGTAGCAACGGTGGCACTGGGTTCCGAATCAATGATTTGTCTTTTGTTTTTTGGTTCTGACTCAAAGTCAAAACCCACATCTGATTCAGAGGATTTCACTTCGGCCACCAACGAATTCTTTGAGTGGCAGTCAGTAGTGTTATGTCAAGGGCTCTTATGGAAGTCGTGCCACTTCCTGGTATATTTCTTTGTCTTTTCAATGTCCTTCTTTGCGTGCGGATTGGACTGGTTGTCCTGATACTGTCCATATTTACTCTATCCTTTGTTCTGTGGGTTGGGGCCTCCCATCCTGGCTTTTTCTATGAGAGATTCCCAGGCCCAAAATGTTGCGTCTTTTGTTTAAGATTCTACTCGATTTTGATGACATATCGGTAGGCCGCGTCCAAGGACGATATGTCAAGAAATTACATTTCGGTCTGGATGTATCTCTGCAGAGCACCACGATACTTGAGCACCAAATGTTGCTCTGAATCTTTGATACCCAACTTGGTGCACAAGGTATGGAAGATATTTGTGAATTTTGGAATTGCTTGGTCTCTTTCTTGCCGTAGTGTGGTCCATTTCATATACAAGTCGTAATAACTTCCAACAAGGTAGTATTGTTCCTTAATAGAATCCCTAAAGGATTCCTAGGTGGTTGTGACTGTAAATAATGAGGGTTCATCTATTTCCTTTTGCTCACAAAAAAATTCCCACCAATCTTTGACATGGGGAACGACTTTGAGGAGCACACAAGTAATATTTTCTCTGTTCGAAAAGTTATGGACAAAAAAATACCCTTCTAGTAGATTCAAACACTTGTCTACAGCATCTGTGTCTATCTAACCTTCAAATGTAGGGATATTGAAGTTGATTTGTACCTTGAAGGGGCGATGCCTCCACTTGAGGAAGATGTGTTGCTTGTTGGTATCCGCCTAGGGATTTGCATGAAACTATCCATCATATCATTGCTCTATTGCATGAGGGATTCCTCAAGTTACATTTTGAAAGGATCTCCTGTCTCATCATCTTTCTTTTCTCCTACCATGAGAGATCTCTTGGGAGTGCAAGATATTTTTTCCTGAAGAGAAACAAGCTCAAGACCCAATTCTTTGTACCTTGACTTCGTTGGGTACGTGCATTAAGATGACAAGGAGCAGACCGCTCTGATACCACTGATATAGATTTTATGAGAAGAACAAAATGAATATAGATTATTAAAATATGCTTAACACAAAATAACAAAGATACAGTAAAACTAGTTTTCTATTCAATAAGGAAATAAGCTGAAACTGTAAAATGCAACGGAAAACAAACTTGCTAGAATGGTGGAGGCTTATCTCTGAGAAGAGATGTGACATTTATGCTCATTCACAAGGAGATGGTTACAATGAGGCTCTGAAGGCCTTTTACAATAAATAGGAATGTCAAAAACCCTAGACATCCAAAAACCTAACTCTAGGAGATGAAGCGCCAAAAGTCATGTGGGCCCTATTTCGGTAAGTTAGTACATCAACTTCCCGGGGTCGTAAATTTTGCATACAATCTCCGTTTTAGGCACACAATAGCCTATTGGAAAGGTATAATAGGGAAGAACAATTTTCTATTGGCCCAGGTCATTGCCTCGAGCAGTCACTTAGGCCCCAAATCCCCAAAAAACGTCGTTTAGGGCCTCAAAATGACCCCAGAAGTTTGGAACCCGAAAAACTGCCAAAAAACTACCAAGGTGGAAAATTGTTTTTTGAGCCAGTGGAATAGGTGGGTGGCCACCGATATCTACCTGGATCATATTACTACTTTAGGAAGAAAAAAAGTACATGTAATATGGCAGAAGAAACATTCAAAAGATGTTGGAGGTGCTGTAACTTTACCTACATTGGTTCCAAAGGGGCGGTAGGGGGATTAACCATCCTCTGGAATCTAGCCACAATCATCCTGGAACCCACCTATTCAACAGTGGGAATGATCACCGCTAATATAGAGTAATAGGATCTAGCAAAGCATGAGTCATTACTAATGCTTATGGCCCTCAACTCAATCAAGAAAAATATCACTTCTTAGACATTCTTGCTTACATCAACACACTATGGGGAAAAGAATGATGGATATTGGGAGGATATTTCAACATCATCCTCACTGTAGAGGAAAAAAGTGGGGGTATGAAATTCCTATACCTGGACAGTAACAAGTTTCGCCACCTTATAGATAACCTCAATCTAATTGACACAGAGACAAGGAATAGTCCTTTTACCTGGACCAACAGACAAGCAGGGACACAACACATTGCTAGTTGCCTAGATCATTTTCTAATTTCGAAAAACATAATTCTTGAAGGCCCACTCATTGAGGCATACATCCTACCAAAGGATGACTTAGATCACTGGCCAGTCCAGATTTGGGTAGAGACAACAACAACGCCAAATTTCAAACCCTTCCGCTTTGAGAAATTCTGGTTAACCCACCCAAAATTCTTGGAACTTTCCCGTACATGGTGGGCCAATGCATAAATTGAGCATGACACATGAATGTATAAATAAAAAAAAATTGGTGACATTTTCCTTGCAAAAAAATCCCTTGAACAACATCTAGAGGAGGTTCAACAGGATTCCATTGTCTCGGGATACTCAGAAGCCTTGCTACAGGAGGAAATGACTCTAAAGAAGCAACTTGTGGAACGACACAAACAAGAGGAGATTCTTTGGAAGCATAAATATCAGGTTCATTGGCTAAAAGAGGGGGAACAAAACACAAAGTTCTTCCATCGCTCCATGATCCATAGACGGTACATCAACCGCATTACAAAGCTTGAGGACTCAAAGGGAAACACTTTACTGGACCATGTAGACATTGAAGACGAGCTAGTTAACTACTACAAAGATCTTCTCTCAAAACCTCCTTTTGATAGAAAACCATCCATTAGAAGAATCACTCAACATATCCTCACCCTCATCACCACTAATAAGAATAAAGCCTTCATGAGACCGATCATGCAGGAGGAGGTTGATCAGGCTATCAAGGAAATGCCCCCAGGTAAGGCCCCAGGGCCGGATGGATTTACCACTGATTTCTTCCATTACTTATAGCCAATGGTTCGAGAAGAGGTTTGGACATTGGTGGAGGAGTCGAGAACCTCAAAGAAGGTTCTATCAGCTCTGAATGCCACATTCCTCACCTTGATTCCTAAAGAAGAGTGTGTCACCAACCCAAAGAAATTTTGGCCGATTGTGCTCTGCAATGTCATCTACAAGATCATCACAAAAGTCATAGCTCTTAGGATCAATCCCATACTCCCTTTCATCATCTCCAGGGAACAGTCAACTTATGTGGAGGGGAGACACATCATGGACAACGTAATCTTGGTGCACGAAATCATCCACTCGCTCAAGACTACTTGTAGTCTAGGTATGCTCATAAAACTTGACCTCTATAAATATTTTGATAAACTAAGATGGTGATGCATGCACTCCATCCTTTTATCCTTTGGGGTAAGTGAAAACTGGATAGTCTGGATCATGAAACTCACTTCCTCCGCATTTTAATCTATCTTAGTCAATGGTGTCCCCTCCAGGCCTTTCTCCCCCACCCGAGGCATTCGCCAAGGAGACCCACTCTCCCCTTTCCTCTTTGTGATCATGGTTGAAGATTTGGGGTGGTACTTGTTTGCCTCAATCACAAATTGCACCCTACAAGGTCTTTCTATTCACAGGCTCTAATCGACAACTTCTCACATCCATTTTGTTGACGACACCTTGCTCTTGAACACCCCCACTACCATGGAAGCTACCAAAATCCACACCATACTCTCAAAATTTAATGATGCCTCTAGAACCACCTTTAATCTAGAGAAATCACAACTCTTCTTCTTGAACACGGCAACAACAATCCAACGACATATTTCCCGCATCCTTGACATCCCTCAGTGCTCTCTTCCATCCAATTACCTTGGATTACCCCTGACATAATCATTAGCTCGAAATACCTCCTTGAACTCCCTTATCCTCTCAATCTCCAATCACCTCATCTCTTGGACCTTCAGAACCCTTAATCTCCCTGCGAGGCTCGTCCTCCTGAAATCGGTGCTTCAAGCCATTCTGACCTACGTGTTTTTAGCTTTGGCAGCTCCACAAACAGTCATAAAAAGAATAAGAAATATTCAGCGAAACTTCCTCTGGCATGGCCACAAACAAGGGAAAATATGGGCCTTGGTCAGTTGGGATAAACTCTGCAAACCCATGGCTCTAAGGGGCTTGGGGCTCCGTGATCTAGGGAAACTCAACAGTGTCATGGGAGAAAAAATATGGTGGTGATGGCTAAAATATCCTTATGAACTATGGGCACGAATCTGGAGGCGCAAATATACCCCCTATCTATAGCAAGAGGAACTCATAAGGCTCAACGATCAGATCCAGGGCTCTAATATTTGGAATGCAGCCTAGCGGAATTGCACACTCATCCAAAAGCACACCTTCTGGGAAGTCAAAAATGGACAAAGGGCTCAGTTTTGGACATATGCATGGAAATAAATCCCTCCCTTGCAATTTCTGGAGAGCCTACTTCCCTATTAGACCTACCTTACAAAGTTAAGACACCTTAAAGTGTTCGATCTCTGGCTTAATAACCGACACCAAACCGCTTGGCGTATTTGGAAAGTGTTTCCTCAAGATCTCCATCTAACGAGTAATTTCGAGATGCAACCTTGGCTAGAAACAATGGGCAATAGGAAAATATGTATCAGCACAGACAAGGACATCCTTCACCGGGGATATTCCATGACAGGTACTTTCACAATCAAGGAGGCCTATTAGATTCAAGAGAAATTCCACAAACAGGAAAAATATCACATTTGGAACATAATCTGGAAGACTAAGATCCGGCCAAAGGTCTCCACCTTTATTTGGCTCCTGGTATAGAATAGACTCCTCACCTGGGATAACCTCAGGAAACAAGGCTTCATTGGGCCCTCCATTTTCCACTTATGCAACCAACAAGAAGAAACCACGGAACACAATTTTAACCAATGTCAAGTCAGTAATTAGATCTGGGACCAAGCCACAATAATCATGAGGCAAACAAAGCGTGACAGGACCAACATTCCCAGCACTATAAGGAATTGGGGATCATGGGATTACAAAAGCCCACTTCTAAACAGAATCTAAAAAACCATGCTAGGTCTTATTATTTGGCATCTTTGGAAAGAAAGAAACCGACGCATATTCTACTCTCAACCCTCTCGCCCCTCCGATATCTGGGACAAGACTACAACAAGCATTTGGGAAACAATTCAAATTCAGACTTGGGCTCAAGAGGATATCCCCGATGCCCCTTCAGAATCCAACATATTCATTTCCTGGAAGACAATCACCCCAAAACACCTCTCCTTCTCTCTGATCCCCCCGCCCCTCCAGCTCATTTCTCCACCTTTCAGAGTTGCCCCGCTAGGTTTTTGGAAGTTGAATTTCGATGGAGCCTCCAAGGTAAATCCTGGACCAGCAAGCTTTGGAGCGGTAATCAGAGACAATACAGGGAAAATCAATCACCTCGGAGCGGGATTTCTAGGGCACGATACGAACAACTCTGTCGATCTTTGGGGCCTCATCAAAGGTCTCTAACTAACTCTAGACCTCAATTTGAAGCCCCTAATAATCGAAGGATATTCTAAAGTCATCATGTCACTAGCCACACAAATTATCTAGGTATTAGATCTAGAAACAATCACACCCAGCTGGCGCCTCACAGATCCCCTCTCTCTTCTACAAGACTCACTACTTCCACCCATTACTCTCATCCCCTCACACATCAAACAGGAGGCCAACAAAGTAGCAGACCGACTAGCTAATGAAGGTGTCAATACTCAGGCAGAGCTCCTCATCATCAACACCCTGGACCATCAAGATTCACAACTTCTAAAGTAGTGCCAAGAAATAGCTCTATAGGATTGCCTCTCCCCGGATGGGGTGACACATGGAACACACACGTCAATGGTTGGGGTGGATACGGGAGTAGTTAAATCCCCCCGCTTCCACCCTCCTCCCCTGTCTAGTCGTGTTGTCTAGATTTCACTTCTTCCAAGGCTTAGTGCACTGGGTCTTAATGGAGACTAAGGTTCCGCTCCTCGGCACCAGTACGAAACAACTAATTTCCATTACTCCTGCACTTATGGCTACCGGAGCCATCAACTAATCTGTACTCCTGGTCCTATCGTCCTGTGGGGAGTCCTATATTGGGCATTCGATCGCAGTTCATGGTCTAATTCTGCTTGCATTGATCCATGCCCTGGCATTCCAACCTCTGTCTCCTGCTCACACCATTGTTGATTCCATTCGCCATGCGCTCTTCTTAGACATGCCTTGCGAGAGAGGTAAGTCTCGGCGATGTCCATCCTATTACATCCGGTTTGATAGAAAAAATGCTCGGGACCAACCTCTCTCGCTCTCATCCCAAGTGGTAGTTCATACCACTCACCCTCCTTTGATCATAATTAGCATGAGGCAGCTCAACCGGAGCCCTGTCCACCAAACACAAAGGGTCTCCATGGAGGTTGTCCGGTGGAAGAGGAAATTTTGCCCAACTAGGAGGAAATTCTTCCATTCTTGCCAACAACCACCTTGGAACAACGATTGACCACTTGCACCACCACCCCTTTGATTTTCCAGGAGCCAGTCGAGACAAACTGTATTGTGGAAGAGGAAATCCCTCTTCAGGAGGAGCACTCATAAAATAATTATGTTTCTACTATGGAAGAGGACCCTGCTACGAATTCCACTATTGCTAAGGATTTTTCCACTGCTACCATGGAAGAGGACCCTGGATCAAATTGGGATGATTGTTGGAAAGACGACGATGTTGAAGACCATGCTCACTTGGCTCCCAAATCTTGCAGGCTTACAAAAGACCACTTGGTATTGATCTTCGAGATGCACGAGGATTTGGCAGAGAAGAAACACAACCATCACACCCTCAGCAAGTGCTTGGAAGTCCTATATGACTCCCTGTCAAGCAAGCCTATGAAAAGTCGATGCCCGACTTGCTGTTAGCCTTTTGTCTTCCGACTTCGCCAAGATGGACGCTCGGGTTTGCTTCATGTCTAGTGTTATTACATGTTTTTTCTCTGGTCTTAGTGTTAAGTATTTTGTGCATCACAAACTATGGTTATGGATCACTAGTTGGTCGGGTCACTTAATGCATCGCATGTTCTGGTTTCCACGCTTGTGGCATAACAGGTGGAAATTCCCCATGTTTTTGACAGCTGTCTTTTTTAAGGTTTATGAACAATGGTGTCCACGCATTCTGGTTTCCACTGCGGTGGCATAACAGATGGTGTGATCTAGTGTATACTCAAACATGTGTGATTTTTTCTAAAGCAAGGTAATACAATACTTTTTTATTTACAAAAACAAAATCTACTTTTTATAAGAAAAAAAATCTAGATAGCAATTGTCCCTATACTAATTTAGAACATGATATTTTTAGTTTGAAAAATGAAGGTAATATCCTCTTGCTAGGAGACTTTAATGCTAGGATTGCAACTAACCAAGCTACTCTTTAAATAAATTATTTCAACCATAATACTTTATGGTTAAATGAGGACCTTGTTTTATCTAATAGCTACAAAAGAAGTTCTAAAGACCTATTTGAGAATTTGTTTGGTACTGAGTTGGTCAAGCTTTGCAGCTCTCAAGACCTAATAATTTTCAATGGAGTAATGAAGTGGCCAAACTCCAACAAAATGACTTGTATTAGTAGGCTAGGTAGTAGTGTTGTATATTATGTGATATCTGATATCCCCATTTCCAACCAAATAGTAACTTTTGACATCTTAAATGACCATGAACCTCACTCTGATCATAGACCTTTAACCCTAACTCTAAACTTTTCCATGCACAAGAGCACCATTGAAGAGAATTCTGGTAATAAAAGGCAACTACGCTTTGACAAAAGTAAAGTTGACCTTTTCTTAAAGGATTTAATTAGTGAATTACATCTCCTAACCTATAAGGACAACATTGAAGACCTCTATCATAATTTTACAACTACCCTTCCCACTTCTATTAACGAGTTCTCTTTTGAGGTGTCCTGTAAAAAGAAAAATAGAACGACCAACCCTTGGTATGATAAAGAATTTAAAATTGCTAGGAAATCCACTAGGGATTCTTCTAATGAGCACTTAAAACTCGATAAGTTCAGTACGTACAAATCCCTAATTAAAAGGAAAAAAATGTACTATATCAATAAACTGCAAGAGAAACTTTCACAACTATCTAAGTTGGATCTTAAGATGTTCCGGAGGAAAATTATTTTCCACAATACTAAAGAAAATAATATGATTCCCTTAAGGGATTGTAATTCCTACCTTAAAAGTATTTATGAGTTCCTTAATGCCATGGACACCATTCCTATTGTCCCTACAGAGGATGGAGTTTTTTCTTTGGATGACATAGATTTCAGGGTTAAGTGGCTTGAAAATGAGAAAGCTAAAGACATTGAAGGATACCAAGCTGAAATTTTTTAAATCAGAGGGCCTACCTCATCCCTCAAATACACAAGCTCTTCAATTTAGTAGTCAAGAAAGGCTTCCCTAAACCTTGGATGCAAAGCCTCATTGTTCATGTTTTTAAAAATGGGGATAGAAACATTCCTTCTAATTATAGGACCATTATGATTAGCCTGATTTTATCCAGGCTTTATGGAATTAATTTGGAAAAGAAGATTAGCCTTTGGATAGAAAGTCATAGTAAAAGAGCTAAAGGCCAAGCTAGGTTTAGTAGATATCATTCAACTGTGTAACATATTGTTACTTTTAGGATCATTGCAGAGGAGTTTCACAATACTAAAAACCATTTTTTTTGTTGTTTTTTTTTTACTTTAGAAAAGATTGACACGGTTCCCAGGAAAAACCTTTGGAATAGGTTGGAAGAGATAAAAGTGTATTTCAAGTTAAGAGTTGTTGCAACAAGGTTGTATGGGAAATTTATTTCCAAGTTTAAGAAAATTAAGGGTTGGTCGAAAGAGATTAACTACAATATTGGAGTCAATCAAGGTTGTCCCTTGTCCCCTACCCTTTTTGGCATATACATTGACAAGTTAGAAAATTTTCTAGAAGAGGCAGGTTGTGTCAGCCCTACTCTCACTGATATAGTCATCAATCTTCTTATTTATGCCAATGATATCATTCTTATGGCGATGAGTTTCCACAATCTTGAAAACCAACTAAGAATCCTCAAGGATTTTTTCTCCAATATGGGTATGATTGTTATACTAACAAGACTAAGGTCATAATCATTAAATCCAATAAGATCACTTATGATACCTTCATATATGAAAAAAACAACTTCTAAGAAGTTATTTCATACAAATATCTTGGAATCAATATTCACCACAAGCTCAACTAGAATTATAGAATTGAGAAAATGATTATTGTGTTGGTTGTGGAGCCTGATTATCTTCTTGACTTAGAGGTCCTTGCTTTCAGTCGTGTTTATACCCCATGAAGTATTTACACCCCAGAAGTATGTACACTCTTCCACGCGGGGGAGTGAAGAGGGGGGGTACCCCCTCTGCGGTGTTCGGGGGGGCTATCCCCCCGGCTGGGGGGTCTGGGGGCAAGCGGGGATTCGGGGGCGAAACCCCCGAAGCAAAAATTGCCTTGTAAAAGTATATTGTAATTTCATTGTAAATCTGGACCATTCATTATAAGGTCGCAGATCTAATGGTAGAGATTATTTTAGGGTTTTTTTCCCTAGAAGGCAACCCTCTTTTATGAGGGAAATGTATTGCGGCTATGGATGATGGTGAATATTGTATTCTGAGAGAGGAGACTGTGAGAGAAAGAAGAGGAAGTTACAACGGGTTTTGATATAGGTTGTATCCCTTCATTTGTTGGATAATAATAAAGGAAGGACCTGACAATTTCTCTGGTGGATGTAGCCCACACTGGGTGAACCACGTAAATCTATGTCTCTCTTGTATTGTGTGTCTTTTGTGTTTTGTTTCTGCATTTGTTTTATTTTATTGCTCTGCGGTCCTGTTTTTATAACAACTGGTATCAAAGAGTAAGGTAACTCATAGGAAAAGAGGGTTCCTGGTTCGAGTGGGAGCAATGTCGGAAGATGGAAAGTTTAGGGTCGAGAAATTTAACGACCAAAACTACCTGTTATGGAAGATGCAAACAGAAGACTATTTATATCAGAAGGATCTATTCCTACCATTGAGTGGAGTAGCAAAGAAGCCGACGGCCATGAAGGACGAAGAATGGGATATTCTTGACAGAAAGGCTCTAGGAACAATACGGCTGAGCCTGGCAGCGTCGGTGGCTTTCAATATTTCGAAAGAAAAGACAACGAAGGGTTTGATGGATGCGTTGGCCAAATTGTATGAAAAACCCTCAGCGTCAAATAAGGTATTTCT
>ML793293.1:380946-413588 GCA_009831015.1 Picea engelmannii | reverse complement strand
TTCAAACACTTTTCTACAGGGATATGTTGATTCAGATATGGCAGGTGATAAAGACAGCAGGAGGAGCACCACAGGGTATGTTTTTACTATAGGTGGAACAACAGTAAGTTGGATTTTGAAACTGCAAAAGGTTGTTGCACTTTAAACAACAGAGGCAGAGTATATTGCTGCTACAGAGGCTAGTAAAGAGATGATTTGGCTACAAAGGTTTATGGAGGAATTGGGAAAGAAGTAGGAGAACAACAGGTTGTACTATGACAGTCAGAGTGCCATTCACCTTGCAAAGAAATCAGCCTTCCATTCAAAGACTAAGCATATATAGTTGAGGTACCAATTCATATGATCTGCCTTGGAAGATGGACAATTGAAGCTGGAAAAGATACACACTAGCCAGAATCCTGCAGACATGTTAACAAAGGGAGTAACCAAGGAGAAACTGAGTTCTTGCTCAGTTTCAGTTAGTCTTCAAGAGTGAAGATGAAGATGAGAAATTTGCCAAGTCCAAGAAGGTTCAGAGTCCAGCATATACAACAGCGGTGGAGTTGTTGAGATCAGTCTCCAAGTGGGAGATTGTTGGTTGTGGAGCCTGATTATGTTTCTGATTCAGAGGTCCTTGCTTTCAGCCGTGTTTATACCCCATGAAGTATTTACACCCCAGAAGTATGTACACTCTTCCACGTAGGGGAGTGCAGAGGGGGCGTACCCCCTCTGTGGGGTCTGAGGGGGCTATCCCCCCGGCTGGGGGGTCTGGGGGCAAGTGGGCCCCCAGTGGGGGTTCGGGGGCAAATCCCCCAAAGCAAAAATTGCCTTGTAAAAGTATATTGTAATTTCATTGTAAATTTGGACCGTTCATTATAAGGTCGCAAATCTAACGGTAGAGATTATGTTAGGGTTTTTTTCCCTAGAAGGCAACCCTCTTTTATGAGGGAAATGTATTGCGGCTATGGATGATGGTGAATATTGTATTATGAGAGAGGAGACTGTGAGAAAAAGAAGAGGAAGTTACAGCGGGTTTTGTTGTAGGTTGTATCCCTTCATTTGCTAGATAATAATAAAGGAAGGACCTGGCAATTTCTCTAGTGGACGTAGCCCACACTAGGTGAACCACGTAAATCTATGTCTCTCTTGTATTGTGTGTCTTTTGTGTTTTGTTTCTGCATTTGTTTTATTTTATTGCTCCACGGTCCTGTTTTTCTAACATATTGGGCGATGGAATGCTTATTATGGGCTTGAAAACAATTGTAAATCAACCGATCTTTGGATATGGGATAAGAAGAAACTCCTATTTGAGACTATTGTTACACCTATTATTATTTATGGATGTGAAGTCTTGGGATGTAGTATCTCTTGTGAATCTTAAAGAAAGATAGAGAAAATACAAAAGAATTTTATAACCTATAATCTCAAAATTAAAGGAAATACGCCCTATTCCATCCTCCTCTTAGAGACAAGCCTTTCCCCCATTGAGAGAACGACTATGACTAGATACCTAATGTATAAGAACATGTTAAACAACATGGAAGACAAAAGGCTTCTTAAAATTTCTTCAAAATCCAGTCGTAACCACCATCGACTCAAGTGAGGATGGCATAAAGATGCTCAGCCTTGGCTAAGCTATTGGGGAATCATGGAAGACACCATTTTGCAGAATAAGGATACTATTAAAAATATCATCAAATCAAAATTTAAGGAGAAAATGTGGTGTGATAAAGAGTTAGTGGAAAAAAAAAAATTAAGGTATTATAAGGATGCAATCGACCCTAATTTAGAATATCAAAATTATCTCATTTTTTTTACAAGTGTAAATAAAAAATAAGCATTTTTAGGATAAGAACCAATTCTCACGAGTTCCATAGTGAAACTGGGCATCGGTTAATTCCTAAAACACCATGGGATGAAAGAGTGTGTCAATGTTGTGACACTAAGAAGGTTGAAGATGAAAAGCACTTTCTCTTTGATTGTTCAGCCTATAACCACATTAGATCTCAATTTCAAAATATTTGTCAGAGTACCAACCTTCCTAACCTTTTAACTCAACAAAACTATGGTAATCTTGGAAATATTCTCTTAATGCTTTTCGAGCACAGAAACAAAATTCTAAATAATTGAAAGTAATCCCTTACCCTCTTAAGATATGATAGACCAATTTTATCTCAGTGTACGTTCACCACCACCACCACCACCAAAATATATTATTTTTAATAAAATTTGTGTTTATCCTTATAAGTTAAATTTTCTATTTAATTCATATATTATGATGATAATTGTGTTACATAATCTCATAAAACAAGACAAATAAAATGAATAAAATTATAGTTCAGTATTCTTCATAATATTATTTATATATTTGAAAATAGTAAAAATGGAAGTTAATAAAGACATGAAATTTGATAAAATTATATTTGATATTATTAAAATGAGATGTTAAAATAAATAATAATATTATTTATATATTTGAAAATAGTAAAAATGGAAGTTAATAAAGACATGAAATTTGATAAAATTATATTTGATATTATTAAAGTGAGATGTTAAAATAAAATAATAATGTTAAAAGAAAGTAATGTATGCATCTTCATTTTATAAACCATAAAATTTACAAATTTACTTATTTCAAAGTATTTTATTTTAATTAATTTATAATGATGATTATTATTAAAAAATCACAAACATTAACTTTGATTTTAAAAATAATCATTTTGTTTTTTAATGTTTGTAATTTGAATTCAAAAATATAAATTATTTGTATATATTTTACATTCTTTTATAAATAGATAAATATACATTAATGGTTTATAAAATATTTATTTAAAATATTCTACCTAAAATATTAGGTTATGATTTAATTGGTGAAATTGTTATCTATTTTCCAATATTGGTTTATATTTATAAATGTTTTGAATTTGCATTGACTTGTTGAAGTGCCTCTCCCTTCCACAATTATTTGATTGTTTATTAGACATCATATGATATGGGTGGTTGTTTAGCGCCATTGCAAAAATAACTTTGATTATGGACAATTTTTAGGGCTTGAACTTTCAACTAAAAACAAATAACTTTGATTATGGACAATTTTTAGGGTTTGAACTTTCAACTCATTTTTAGGGTTTGAATTTTCAACTCAAAACAAATAACTTTGATTATGGACAATTTTTAGGGTTTGAACTTTCAACTCATTTTTAGTTTGAATAATAAATTTTTGTGATGATCATTGAACGCGGAAAAATTCCAACTTTACTTAGTTTGAATCCCACTATTGCATATATGTTATATTCATCGCATGTAGTATATTGTACATCTCAACACAATGGCATTGTCGAAGGTCATGACCTTCATCGGGATTTGGTAGGTCAGAAACCTATGGTTCTATACCATGGGTCTAATATGAATCTTTTATGGGTTTGGGTGGATTTTAGTCCATGGTGATACCAATTGTATTTTAATACTATTTACCAAATTGGTAGGGCATAAACTTATGGTTTTATACCATGGGTCTAATATGAATCTTTTATGGGTTTGGGTGGATTTTAGTCCATGGTGATACCAATTGTATTTTAATACTATTTACCAAATTAGGGTTAAATGATGTTGCAAAATATTATTGACATATATTGCATTGTAATATTATCTACATATATATATTGTAGTGTGAATTATTTTGTTATTACAATGAGAAAGAGGGAGAAAGAGGTATGGTTATATTATTGTTGGTTTTTTAGTTTAGGTTCCATGGTATGGTAAATATTTTGTATACTATATATGTGTTATTGTTTGTGTTACTTTTCTTAAGAATTAGTTACTATTACTTTTCTTGTCTAGTTTTATCAATCACTATTTTTTTACACTCACATTTTACAAAGTTCGTTGAGATTTTTCTAATGGTTTAAAGAGCATCTCAATCAAAGATTATAGACGAAATATATCACATAAGGAAGTTGACATTTCAAAACATCTTTCTAGGGGCCAACCCTTCTTTCACCACCTCGACTCCTAGGAGTAGGGTTTTTCACTCTTGTGTTTTTGCTTTAGGGGTTTTTTCACTCTTGGGTTTTTTCTTCCTATTGTAGTAAAATGAGTTTTCCTCATAGTTAAGGGTATTTGCGAATGAACATATCCATCACATCCAATTTTCAAGATAAGCTACCACTATTGTAACCATTTTGTATTGCTATGTAGATTACAAATTTTTTCATTCATAGACTTTGTTTTTCATGAATAGAATTTGTTGTTCAATTGTAATGCTTGTTCTTCAATACCATAAGTTATGTTATTACTACAATATTATAATTTTTCATTTCATTTTCAATCCAATCCAATCCAAATCATTATGTCTGTAATGTAGCCGCTACGCTTTGCCAATACACTCCTTGATATCTAAAAGCATCCTTATACAAGAACCTAAGACAAATTAAGTGCACACTTTCACTAACAACAATGCTCAACCCAACACCATGTAGACCACTTATTCAAAAAACAAATTTTTGTTATAACGTCTTGCACACCAAGATGCAAAATTCATAACTAGAGATTGAATTATCTTCTAGTTCACGAGACAAGACGAGCAAAGGTTTAATTTAAATGAAACTCTACTTGTCTTGTAGCTTCTTGCATTATCATTTTGTTGTTTAAGGTGATTTTATATTTTTTTTAAATAAAAGTTCCTTTTAACTATTAATAAAATAATTAGCAAATGGATCACAGACATAACTCCTCTAAGTATTAAATAATCTCAACTCCAAGATTGAACATAACCACACAAATATTACACAATAGTAGTTAGGAGCTTGACATTGAATGATGATTCATAAATCACATTGGGGATCAAACCCCAACCAGGACCAACAAGTTCAATATAAACAAAAAATGGTTCCCAACCATCATTATCAAGGTCATTTGCCTTTGTCATCTCTATTATAACATGTGTGAAGGTTAGGACTTTATCATTTTTTTTCAGGAGGAGGAGGTCAACTATTCCTCTACTCACTTCTTTATCTAACCACACAACCAACCCTATGATGTGGCTTACTAATTGCCTTTTGGTAGCCTCTAAATTGGGTTGATTGTACATGAGATGCATTAGGTGGCTCTCTACCCATGTTAGAGGGGGGCATACCTAAAAGTCCAAAAAGTACTATAAGTGGCCCGTAATTTGCACATAGATTTTTCATACTTGGACAATAACCTATAAGGACAAGCTCACAAAAAGGTGGCTCTCTACCCATGTTAGAATGGGCATACCTAAAAGTCCAAAAAGTACTATAAGTGGCCCATAATTTCCACATATATATTTCATTCTTGGCCAATAACCTATAAGTACAAGCTCATACAAATCAGAGATTTGGCAACCCTTAAGAAATCTCAAGAAGGTTCCTTCTTATCACAAACGATGATGTTTCTTTTTCCATAAAAAGGTATTTCACCTTGAATTATATGCCAAGCAAAGTGAAAATCTACAACCCTATGGAGCTTGTCTCTTAGGACAAAAAATTTCGAAGAGATTGTAGTAAACATGATTTGACCACATAAAGACTTGGTAAGACGACTTATCTAGAAAATGTGTTTCATTGTTTCAACATGCCCACACTAGGGACATCATGGATTTTGGCTACCATGTAAATTAGCCTCCTATCTAAAAGAAAACCTCTCATGATTAAATATCCAACAAACTTTACTTTATTGAATTCCAGCGAATGCCTCCATAGGCTACACAACATGTACAACCAAGGTTTTTACTTACAATTGAACCACCATAAGTTGTTTAGGTGGTTATTAAGAGTTATCTTTGAGCATAACCACAAATAAGCATCAACAAACTTGTATTTGCTAAATGATTTCATTATGTTTTATTTCCAATCTATCCATCGAGGCTGAGGGGGTTGATGGCCCAATTTAAGAGAGAGGTCATTAGGTATTAAATTCTAAACTTGTTAAAGAACAATCCTACAAAGGTTGGACAACCAAAACTTGTTTTTAAACTTAAGCTGAGAAAGTTAGTCTCTATTTTGGTTGTCATATAAATCAGTGTCTAAGATAATGCATTCATTATAAACCTTGAGGGTCGAAAACCAAGCTTCTTATACGAAGGGTTTGGCATATTACTTCAAAAGTTGAGTCCACTGGACACAATGGTTATTAGAGGAAAAGGCACATCTTAATGAGTGGTCTCTATAAGCTAGAAATGGCTTAATGGGCTCTTAAGCCTACAAATACTTTAGGCCATGTACAATTCTTTTATCTTAACAATGTTAGAAGGGGTAATTATTAGTGTTAGGAGTGTAAGACATTGTTGAGATCTTTTATCAAATGAACTCAAAGAAAAATATAATTTCTCAAAAGGAATCCCAAGCTTATTTCCCATCCATGGCCCAAATGACCCATTTAGCATAGTGGACTTGGTTCTGCATGCAAGTCTTTATATTACCTTGACACCCTAGTTTCTCTAAGTGCAACACAAGTCCCAACTCACCCTATGAAAGACTTTATCACCAAAACTATTAACCCACAAAAATTTTCTTAGATCATTTTCCAAACTTTGATGGCCTTTCATGGGGGCACCCAACATGAGTAGTAATATGCATGGGTGTCAGCAAGAACCTTAGTGTATATATAGAATTCCACTACAAGGACCAAGGGTTGTGTGATCTATTTATCCACTTTCTTATTAACCCTTTAGAACACCACCTCCCATAAGTCCTTCAACAGTGCTTGGGATGCAAATGGTATCGAAAGAAACTTAAAATCTTAATGAAGTTGAATTTAGGACCGTTTTACGCCCGCAAAGTGATTAGGAATTGGGTGTTTCCTTCTATATAGCATTGAGTCTCTGTCCAATAAATGTTGGAACCAAATGCAAAACAAAAGGTATTGAGGCATTCCATAGTAATGTCACATGAAGATTGATCCTCCAAAATAGTGAGGAATGAATCATAAACAAAATTCTCATTAACAATCTACCTATAGTGAAGCTCAAGTAGAGGAATGCCATTGATAAGGCATTGTCCCACTTTATTACAAATGAAATAGCCTAAATCTTATGCAACAAAAGAATACAAAACAATGGAAAGTGGACAACCCTATTGGATAGACCTAAATAAACCAAACCACTTTGATTTACACTTATTTATAGAAAGAGATGCATTTTTTTTCAAACAGAAAATTTTCTCAAAATTATATTGATATAATTTCATTTACACAGCGAAAAGATTCATAGGCCTGCCCTTACAAGTCAGTCTTGATTCTCAAATCTGCAACCCAAATCAATATCACAAAAGAGATAGTCACTATTATTTCAGAAGATACATAAACGAAAAACTTAGGAATAGAAACTTCAGCAGTAATAAATCCAGTCAAAGCTTCGCTACAAACTCAACCCCAAAAACCGCTTAAGGTTCAAAAATATTAAGGTGAGAGTGATGGATTTCGGTTCCATTTTCCCAGTGAAAGAAAGACAATATTCCTTTAGGTTCCTTGAGTGCCATCTTTGAGAGACTGTCAACTTCTTTGTTGTGATCCCTATAGATGTGGTGAAAACTTATGTCTTGAAAGGAAGTGTCCAGTTCTATTGTTTTCAGTTTCCAACCTTCAATGCTAACTGCATGCAGCATACCCTTTTGATTTATCCAATCGATTATTACCTTTGAGTCACCCAAGACTTGAATTTTTTCGATCGAGCAATGAATAGCCAAAGTGAAGGTCACCCACAAACCCATGAGCTCCGCTTTTGTATTTGTCATGGCTCCACAGTTAATGAACCGATTAATTACCTTTGGTGTCTGAAAATTTAAGGTGCCTCCCGCTCCGCAGCATTCGCCATTGGAAAGGGTTGCTCCATCAAAGCAAGCCAAAGTGAACCCCTCATGCTGTACAAAGTTACAAGTTCTGATTGGTTTAGCAATGAGTGTTGAAGGCTACCAGGAGTAAAAAACAAAAATCTTGTGCAGCACTGCAGAATGAGAGGGTGATCGGTTCTCAAATAAAGTTTGGTTCCTCTCTAACCAAATGTGTCAACACACCATCGCTGCCAAGCTTAGAGGTGTCAAATTTTCAGTTGACCAACTATTAAAACAATTCATGATGGAAATATCATCCCACTTTTGTTTTAACTGAAAAAGAATGTATAAGCGATTCCACACCTCCTTTGAGAAAGGGCAATGAATAAGGATGTGATCAATGTCTTCTGAATTACAGTTGCAAAGTAGGCAAACCCCCGGTCCCTCCCAACCCTTTTTCTAAAGAAAATCCCAAGTGAACACTTTATAGATGCATACCCCTCATCAAAAAGGGCTTCAATTGCACCCAAAAAAACAAACCCTAAGGCTTTCAACATGGCTAGAATGAAAGACCATTCCACGTTGTCATAATATTTTTCAATATATTTTTACTAAAAAGTGCATCGACACTTTAAAATTGAGGCTTTTATATGCCCTAAAAAATACATGAACAATATCCAAGATACATCAACCTCGAAAAAAACTAATATATCCAAAAACAAATTATTTTAGTAAAGAAAGAGGACTTCAATTCCATACCCTCTAATGGTACTGTTAGCACCAATTCTTGTAAGCAGGATGTTTTTTCCTGATTTCAGACACTTGATGCAGAATGCGAAGAAAGGGGGGTGTGAAAACCCATCAAATGCGTTCTAGTCCAAGGCCACAGCCTAAGCGCTGAGTGCAGCCCATAGGAGAAGTCCATTTCGGGTTTAAAAATCAAGCGAGTGAGCAGTCTGATTTCAATGGCAAGGATCAATTGGCAAAGCAAATTGATAGTCAACGGGGAATCCCAGTTAATAGAGTTTCACCGAGATTAGAGCAATGGATAGCACCTATATTACAAATCTGGGTTGTCCGATCCAGTTGAGACAGGTGGCAGTCAGTCGGCATTTTGTGGATCGACATTTCCGGAGACAAGGGACCTCCCATTCACTGCAGCTGAAATTGTCGATCGATGAAATGTCGAAGGCACCTTTGGAGCTGAGCCCATGGTCCTAGCGCCAGGTCACATCTAGCGAGCCTAGGAATGAAGGTATCCCCCTTTTAAATAACAAATGCTATCTCGACCGCTCATCTGAAGGACATGCGGCGCACATCCGTGCTTTCGCAGTTTAGTCGATCGGTTTTTCGAGGAAGAAGCACATCGTGAACTCCCGGTGCAAGAAATACCGAAAGGATTAGGACCATTGATCAGGAGGACATGCGGCACATGATCTAAGCCACGGGTGGGGCCCTTCGGGATTCTCATAGTGTCAACATCGAAGACATAATATTAGCCGTCCATCCAAGAGGACGCGTGGTGCACGATCATGTCATGTCGGCATTCGAGAGTTCGAGGGGTAAGCGCTCCTCGTCATTTCACATCTCGAAGCCCCGAACCCCGAAGCGCCGAAAGCGCCTTTGAGGATAAGCGTAGGGTCACAGCCCATGGGAACTTGGGAAATAAAAAGAGTTGTGCAAGAGGGGCCAAAGGCGTCGAGTTTAGTCACAGAAGGGGTCATCGTGATCTTTAGGTGCCATCTGATTCGACCTCAATCCTGGTTCTCACTTGGAGTAAATGAAGTTGAGAGGGGATAGTTGAAACCTCTCCTCACTCATTAAGTGTAAGGTATGGAGGATCTGGAAAGCTCCCTTCCCGAGAGGGTCCTATGTACCAATTTTTTCCAAAGAAGCCATGCTGAGTCCTCAACTAGCCAGAGAGGTCTGCACATGCTAACTCGGCACTTAATGGCTCAGCTACTCCCCTTGCACGAGCCATGTGCAGTTAAGGTGGCGTCTGACAAAGAATATCCATCCGATTTTGACTGAAGGGACACCACACCTTGGATAACTGAGCATGCCTCTGTTAGGCGATTTTCTCTGAGTATATAGACTCAGTCTTTGTATTTTGTAATCATTGATGGTTGAGTTAGGCTCCCGATTGTAAAGTTTTGATGAAGCGTTGGTCACTCTGGTTATGTATTGGCATTTGAGACTTCTTACTTTATGGATGTCGTGCTCTTTCCATCCCTTTGTTTACACTATGTTATAACAACTTGGAATTGGAGGATCCAGTCGAGTTGCGTTGTTATAGGATGATGTAGGTTGGATCACTGTAATAGTCGCAGGGTTTCTAATCAGTTCTTGTGCTTTCTCAACGCTGAATGGCCCGAAATTGGAGGATCCAGTCGAGCCACCTTTCAGTTCCTTGAAACTCGGGGTCAAGAGGATCTTGTCTTCTGAGTTTTTTCTCCTCAAGCTGCCGAAGGCCTGATTCCCGAGGCAGTCTTGCTCACTCATCTCATTAAGTCTTCCATCTATCCATCTTATACTCATCTTAGTGATGGAATTTGGATCAAGACCTCCCTTGTTTTTCACATACCAAGACCATTTTTATGAGTTAGAGCAATATCTTCTTGAGCCTCCATCCATTCAATCACCCCATTAAACAAATCGTGACATAAAACTGATGGGATTTGGGCTCTGCTCCTGCAGCAATCCAGGAGTGACTTCTGACACTAACATTTCTGGTGTCGTTTCCAGGGACAAAGTTGAAAATTTTCCCCGGGATTGAACGACATTGAGCCTCTGATTCTGAAGGTGCATCAGACATTAGAGCCCTTAAAGATTGCTACTGTGCACCTGGTGACTCCACTGTGGCGACTCCATTGTTTCCACTTCACTGTTTCAGCTGTGGCTACTGTTGGCACACCTGAAAGCTGACCCATAGGAGCTTTCTCGAGAAGGTTTCAATGGATTCTTTCTCAGCCTGAGAATTTTCCTGGGGTAACAACAACGTAAGATCTGGCCTTTGATGGTGAACAAGTACCAGGCATATTCAAAGCTGTGAATCTTTCACCTGGAAACTCCATGATTCGAGGATCGATTGGCGACTCCACTGGTTTGATATGGAGAAAATCTTAGCTCAAAGGTTTTCTTTCTGTGACCTTTCTCAGATAGTTGGTTTTCCTAATGCACTTCCTGATAGAGACCAATGGGAAAATTTCCTCCCTGAATTTCACGCAACAATTTCAGAGGTACCAGATGAGCATTTACTGGACTTTCATGAGGTTATTCATCGACTTAATATCATGCATGAAGATGTCCAGATTAATATCTTCAGGTATTCATTGAAGGGAGTTGCTCTTGAATGGTGTCGGTCTCTTCCCACTGCAAGCATCCTCTCTTTAACAGGTTTTCATACAGCTTTACATTCATTTTGTAAAGATTATTTTCCAGTTGATTGTTTGTATGAAAAATGTTGTGAGGATTTTTCTTCGCTTCATGAAGCCTCTGCTGGCCCTGAAGACCATGTCCATGATGAAGCTTTTACTGTGGAGGAAAGCATTTTCCAGGAAAATATAGAGGTGTTGAATGATATTAATTGTGTTATCCCTAGAACGGAAGCATCTGACATCATATCAGATGCCTCTGTTCTTTTAGATGTTCATAACGATCAACATGCCTCTTGTAGAAATTGTGAGTTTATAGAGCAAATGTGGTCTATATTAGATGGCTCACCTGGGTATCAAGTTGACACAGATGTTCCTAGTTGCCCTGCTTATGACGACGAAGACCTCCCCGTTTTTAAAGAAGAGATGGTTGTGGAGGAGGATTTTTCTCTTTTCCTTCAAGGGGTTTCTCACAATATTTTTTTACCTGGGATTAAAGAGAAAAAAATTATGTATGAACAGCCAGGAGCATCAGATACCACTGTCCCTGAAACAAACATTTTTGATGGGATCACTATTCTGGAGGAGGAACATAGAAATGAAGGTCAACCCCTTTTTGATGAATATTATAGTGATGATGAGCAACAAGCTTATCCTACATTTGATCACTATGAAGATGCTGACCGACATGACAGCAAGCAGATCCATCCCATGGTCCCTATTTATGATGAATACGAATCTGACCCGGGGGAGAGCCAACCAGAAGAGGAGAAAGAACCAGAGGAGCAGAATATTTCTTGTCCAGAGCCAGTCAGCGAGCAGCCACCGCCTGAGAGTAATGAGCCTACGTCAGTTGTCCACCAACCTGTGCTTATCAGAGATATTCAGCCACATGTGAACAACTGTGCAGTAGAGGAGGCTATCTGTTGCCCATTTTCTGGAATTTGCCACTCATTCTATGACCCTGTCAGCAAGTACATGGAGTGGCATTTCCTCTATGCCTTGGAGCCGCCCACCTTCATCTTCACGGCAACCCTTGAATATGAATTAAAGGTTGTAACCATTCTGATCTCATGGTTACATCGTCTGTTATCCATCATCGATAGAAGGAATGAGCTTATATTCAGGAAGTTGCTTGAATGGATATGGTGGAAGTTTGCTTTCACCTAGCCCCATGTAAAGGATTCTGATAGTTTAGGACTGTACATAAATAATCTCTTTTGAGCATGTATCTTGTTTTGTTTCACTTTTATTTTTCGGCCTGTATTTTCAGCAGGAGGTTTGAGCTTGACTCCATAGCCCAAAAACAAGGCACTGAAACTGCAAAATGAGTTCATAGAGCATCACAGGGACGAATTTATTCCCCCATGGAGCCTAATGTTAGCACCAATTCTTGCAAGCAGGGTGTTTTTTCCCGATTTCAGACACTTGATGCAAAATACGAAGAAAGGGGGGTGTGAAAACCCATCAAATGCGTTCTAGTCCAAGGCCACAGCCTAAGCGTCGAGTGCAGCCCATAGGAGAAGTCCATTTCGGGTTTAAAAATCAAGCGAGCGAGCAGTCTGATTTCAACGACAAGGATCAATTGGCAAAGCAGATCGACGGTCGGCGAGGAATCCCAGTTAACAGAGTTGCGCCGGGATTAGCGCAATGGATAGCGCCTATATTACAAATCTGGGTCGTCTGATCCAGTTGGGATAGGTGGCAGCTAATCGGCATTTCGGGGATCGACGTTTCGGGAGACAAGGGACCTCCCTTTCACTCAGCTAAAAATGTCGATCGGTGAAATGTCGAAGGCACCTTTGGAGTTGAGCCCACGGTCCTAGCGATAGGTCACGTCAAGCGAGCTTGGGAATGAAGGCAACCCCCTTTTAAATAACAAATGCTATCTCAGTCGTTCATCTGAAGGACACGCGGCGCACATCCGTGCTTTTGTAGTTTAGTCGATCGGTATTTCGAGGAAGAAGCGCATCGTGAACTCCCGGTGCAAGAAATCCCAAAAGGATCAGGACCATTGATTAGGAGGACATGCGGCGCATGATCTGAGCCACGGGTGGAGCCCTTCGGGATTTTCATAGTGTCAACGTCGAAGACGTAATCTTAGTCGTCCATCCAAGAGGACGCGTGGTGCACGATCATGTCATGTCGGCATTCGGGAGTTCGAGGGGTAAGCGCTTCTTGTCATTTCACATCTCGAAGCCCTGAACCCCGAAGCGCCAAAAACGCCTTTGAGGATAAGCGTTGGGTCATGGCCCATGGGCACTTGGGAAATAAAAAGAGTTGTGCAAGAGGGGCCAAAGGCATTGATTTTAGTCACAGAAGGGGTCATCATGATCTTCAGGTGCCATCTGATTCGACCTCAATCTTGGTTCTCGCTTGGAGTAAATGAAGTTGAGAGGGGGTGGTTGAAACCTCTCCTCACTCATTAAGTGTAAGGTATGGAGGATCTGGCAAGCTCCCTGCCTGAGAGGGTCTTGTGTACCGATTTTTTCCAAAGAAGCCATGCCGAGTCCTCGACTAGCCAGAGAGGTCTGCACACGCTAACTCGACACTTAGTGGCTCAGGTACTCCCCTTGCAGGAGCCATGTGCAGTTAAGGTGGCGTCTGATGAAGAATATTTGTCCGAGTTTGACTGAAGGGAGACCACGCCTTGGATAACTGAGCACACCTATGTTAGGTGATTTTCTCTGAGTATATAGACTCAGTCTTTGTATTTTGTAATCATCGATGGTTGAGCTAGGCTCCCGATTGTAAAGTTTTGATGAAGCGTTGGTCGCTCTGGTTATGTATTGGCATTTGAGACTTCTTACTTTATGGATGTCAGCCTCTTTCCATCCCTTTGTTTACATTGTGTTAGAACAACTCGGAATTGGAGGATCCAGTCGAGTTGCACTGTTATAGGATGATGTAGGTTGGATCACTGTAATAGTCACAGGGTTTCTAATCAGTTCTTGTGCTTTCTCAACGCTGAATGGCTCGGAATTGGAGGATCCAGTCGAGCCACCTTTCAGTTCCTTGAAACTCGGGGTCAACAGGATCTTGTCTTATGATTTTTTCCTCCTCATGTTTTTGAAGGCCTGATGCCCGAGGCAGTCTTTCTCACTCTTCTCATTAAGTCTTCCATCTATCCATCTTATACTCATCTTACTGACGGAAGTTGGATCAAGACCTCCCTTGTTTTTCACATACCAAGCCCGGTTTTCTGAGTTAGAGTGATATCTTCTTGAGGCTCTATCCATTCGATCACCCCATTAAACAAATCGTAACATAAAACTGATGGGCATCGGGCTCTGCTCCTGCAGCAATCCAGGAGTGACTTCTAACGCTAACATGTACAATAACAATATCCAAGATGAGTTAAGTCCAAATTAGACATGCCAAATTATTTTAGGGAAAAAAAATTCTAACACGCAATGCCAAAATCTTAACCAAAATTATAAGAAGTATTTAGCAATGTAATACTAAGCTTCTAACTTTTCTTTGAAGTATTTAGCAATGTAATCTTTCAATTTTCATTTTTTAGAATTGAATTTTTTTTTGCAAATTTAAGAGCTTTTATTATTAAGTTTCCAAGTTAAGTGATAATTATTTTACATATTAGGAATTTTATTAATATGATATAATTATTCATTTTCATATTTGAAAAATAAATTTAAACTTTATATATTAAAATAATTTTTTATCAATTAAATTATAAAATATTTTTTAATTTTAATATATTATTATTAATTATAAAAAATATAATTTTTAAAAAATATAATATTTTTACATTACACAAGAACATTTATACAATATTTATATAATTAGAATAAATTTTAAGTGATTAATACAAACTTATTTTTTTAAGCTAGTTTTTATATTACATGTTATAAACTATAGTTACATAGCAAAATGATGACATTGGTGTTGAGGTTGTCATTAGAGGAAACCAACCCCATCACCAGGTGAAGAAGTTACAAAGTATTACTTTGTGGCGATTGTAAAAATACTCAGTTACAAAGTTTGACATGAGATAAAATCTCTAAGTAGGTAACTATAACAAAATGAGTGGGTCTGCCATCTTGGACCAAACTATGACACTAAAAACCAAAGTTAACAAGCCATAAAAACGTATTTAGAAACATAGTTATGAGGAAAGGGATGCTCGGACGAATCTGGCCATTTCAGAACCATGATATCCTAGAGAAGTTCCTCCTCGTTGTGTCTTTGCTTGGGATCAACCGCACCTGAATCTATTAACCATTCCAAGTGCTTTTCCATGAGTTCTTGTCGGAACTTCTGCTCGGCATTGTCATGCTTGAGAGCCTAAATAATGTTATGTTGTTCCTCTATGAAAACAAGGTGGGAATACAGAAGGGGATTAGATCTTGAGGCTTGAGCATGGACAGGGACAGAGAAGATGGGAGTGGTGGAGGGAGGTAGATTGGGGGTGGTTTTTGCCTCAAAATCGATGGAGGTCGAGTGAGCAGGATGAGGCTCCATTTGCAAATGAAAATCACAATTACAACCACGGAGAGCCAAGTTGTGATCGATGGAACTACTAACTAGAGAGTGACTTCCACTAACCCGTCTAGGTCTACCTCTCTCATGAGGCATGAAAGAAACCCAAAGAGGACAAGAGGTAGACTGGACAAAAACATGAAAGGTGGCACTGCTGATAAATCTAACCAGAGACGTATAGAACAGGGAATAAAAAAATGGTGAAGGTTCTGAGAGCCCAAAGAAATAAGAGGAAAGGTAGGTGAGGGCATCATTAAACAAAGGGAGTATTGATGGGACTGGGTGCATTCTCCTCAAGGCCATCATACGAAGGATGGTCGAGATCTGTGCCAGGAGTAGAAAATAGTTGTAGAGGAGGATTCGTATTAAGTTGGCATCGTCATTCGTCCTTCTTGAGGGATGGTGAGGAAACATCGGTGTGTCCAGATGGCATGGGCTTGGGTTGAGTTGATAACACCCCAACAAGGGTAGAGATATCCTTCCGCGCTAAATCCAAGCAAGATAGGAAGAGAGGATGTTCAGGGGTTTGAGTGGCGGAACAGATAAGGTCTTGATCTTGAAAATTGATCCCTGCATTGACAAACTTGTC
Organism: Picea engelmannii; assembly: GCA_009831015.1. Lineage (NCBI taxonomy): Eukaryota > Viridiplantae > Streptophyta > Pinopsida > Pinales > Pinaceae > Picea > Picea engelmannii. Next base: position 397,356 of record ML793293.1, on the reverse strand, counting down.
AACTACACGGTTGGCATCACGTCAGATGTGTGAGGGGATTAGGATCAAGTTAAGTAGAATGAAGGAACAAAGGATCTCAAGACCGCTTATTAGTTACAGCTAGGATATATTTTGGTAGGTTTCGATTCTTTGAGAAGCTTGGAAAACAGTTCTATAATAACATGGGAGTCTCCTTCTATGATTAATTTGTGAAAGCCTCTGTGTTTCGCAACATGGAGGCATTTAACAAGCACCCATAGTTATGCAAAAGTTTTGGTATCATTTCCTAGATTTCCCTCCATGGTGAGAACGATGTCACCTTGATCATTTCTTATGACTACACCAAAACCCTCTGGTCCAAGGTTACCTTTTGAGGCTCCATCAAAATTAAGTTTAAGGAAGCTAGAAGGGGGCAAGATCCATGAAGTGGGACTATGGGAGGTGGGAGATCGAGAGGGGTTGGATATGGAGATGGAGTCAGGAGTAATTTGTCAATTGATGAGAATGATTTTTTCTATGGGATTGTAGTTGAAGTCATTTGGAATCCAAGGTTGGGAGCATATTGTTTCTTGGATGCAATATTTTATCTTATTCCATATTTGGTTTTCTATGTGGATCACTGAATGAAAAATCCTTCGGTTTCCTTATTTCCACAAATTCCAAATGACAAACCCAAGAATTAATTGCCAAATTATATTGAGGATAGGGTTTTTAAAAACTGAATTTTTCCATCGCTCAATAGTGGTCTTGATACTTGTTGGGTCTTTGTCTGATTTGTGCATGATTTGAGCGGCTTGCTCCCAAGTAAGAAAGATAAAATCACATTGATTGAGAAGGTGTTTCATGGTTTCCTCGTGTGTGTGGAACAATGGGAAAATGGAGGGACCTGTGAACCCTCTTTTGCGTAGATTCTCCCAAGTGAGAATGCGATTTTGGACTAAAATCCAGAGGAAAATGCTTACCTTGGGCCACAAGTTTGCTTTCCAAATTTTGTTCCATTTTTCTTCCTTTTCCAAAATTTGAAGCTTATTTGAGGGTGTATGTTGTAATCTAAGGCAAAGTAGGGAGTGTTACCAGTAGAACCTTACATAGACATCATAGATATACATACATACACATAGACATATAGAGAGACATACATAAGTAATGAGATCCCAAAGAAGAGTCATTTTATTATATGATAGATAATACAACACAATTACATATATCCTCTCCCATGAAGCTATCTGAGCCTTCATGTGCTTATCTATTTATACCTCTAATAGGTAGTTGTAGCTACTTAACTACTTGGGTCGGTAATTTAGCAGAGACTTCAACCGAATTCTACTTCTAACTACGTCGGTCGATCGACAAGTTCTAAGTCAACCATCAGGTCTATTCGACAAGGTTGACTAGCCCCTATAACATCTCCCCCCACCTCAATTCCTTTCTCATCTCAAGAAACAGGGGGTCATACAAAAAAAAAAATTCTTCATATTTTGATTACAAAATTATAGTATGGAGAAGTATAGATGAAGAGAGAAAGAGAAGTATAGATGAAGAGAGAAAGAGAAGTATGTAAGAAGAAGAGACAAGATTTTTATATGGGTGACCTACTTAAGGTACTATTTCTGACTAAGTTGTTGTGCCTGGAGTTCCAGTGCTAACTTCATTGACTTCCTTGTTCTTTTCACTTTCTGTGCTGACCTTGAAGATTGTCTGGATAATACTGGGGGTTGAATTCTTTGTTTGTTGGATGAAGTCGCACCAGGTGTTGACCACCTGTTGAGCTTCGATATTTAGAATCTTCGACTAGGTAATCGATTCAAATTTCTCTACTATACTTGATGTCTGATAAGTTTTCGATGATTGATCAATTTGTTGCTATGTATGTTTCATTTTCCCTATGAGCTGGCTCAGGCGACTAGTTGCCTGGTCTATTTCTAGCTACATTATGTGTCCCTCCTTCTTCCATTCCTGCTCCTACTGTGATATTTGTTGTTCTATTGCTCTTTCTTTTTCCAACTACATGGTGAGGGATTCTTTTACTTTGTTATCCGTGGTCGAGTTCCTTGACCTTTCTATATTTTCAACTGCAGCCCTTTGTACCCGACATTTACTGAATGCTTCCGCAAAGTGAGTCGGCCATTTGTTTACCACCGAGCTTAGTGCACTAGCTTCTTTGGTTAATTTATGTATGTTCTTATTGAATCCTTTCAGATTCTGTTGTTCTCCTTCTAATACCGTGTTTATTTTTTCTTGGGTTGTCTTGAATTATTTAATTGCTAAGTCGCATTGTTGCTCGAATTATTCTTTTAATTTCTTCAGTGCCTGTACTTGTTGTCGGTAATTTGTGTTGTTTTCGATCATCTTGTCGATCAATTTCTTGAAGTCATCTAAAGGGTTCTATACCTCTAAGATCTTTTCTATCCCTTCATTCAGCCTAACTGCTTCTCTGCATCCTTCCAAGATATTATTGTGTTCTTGTTTTAGTCGTTCGACCCAGATTCCTTCTTTCAACACCTTCTTCCATCTCCTTGTTGATTCTTTTGAGATAGCTCCATGTAAGTTGAACAAATGTTTGTCGTAAATGGAAATTGGGTCAAATGAGATTTCTACTAATGACCCTAGTGGAGTCATTTTTCTATTTGTTCTTATGGTGATAATGGATGGCTTCTTTTTCTTTTGTTTATCTGCAGATTTGGGTGTTTGGTCATCTTTTGTTACCGTATGTTGTGTTGTTGGGATGCTTTGTTCACTTGTTTCATTGTTTTCTTCTTCCTCGTGCTGGAGTTTTTGTACCTCCATCTCTTCTTTGTACTGGAGCTTTGGCTCTTCTGCATTAATCTTCTCAGTGTCTGTGGGATCTATCGTCGGTAAAGGTTTTTCAATCTACAACTTTTCGACGTTCTCCGCTTGAGTGCTTGGAGTGTAGTTTTCTAGCTCTGCTTCCTTATCATTTTGGTTAATCCCAATCTGATATGCTTCATTTTATCGCAAGAATTATTCTTGTTGATATGATGCTTCAAACAGATGGGTTTCTTATTGTTGTTTTGGGATGTTCGACCCATTGAATTGTGTTGATTCCACTGACTGTTGTGGAGACGTCGGTTTTCTGTTCGACTACTACTGTACCAATTTTATGTCGATTTCTTCGATGAACTCCTGCTGCTCCATGTCATTAGTTTATATTTCGACGTCATCTATATCAACTGGTTGATCGGACTATGTGACTTCATATGATTCATTGATGATGAATTGCCTCTTATTTTTCTTTGCAGGTAATTCTTCTATGATCAGGACCAGTTCTGCAGGGGGTGGCTCCCTGGTGAGGTCGATTGAAACATCAGGTGTTCTTTTGTTTCTTGGTGTTACTTTTGGTCTTAATTCCCATTTTGTCATGTTCACTGTAACTTTAGTTGGGATGACAAAAGTAGTTTTTCTCTCTAAATTATTTTTCCTCTTTTCCCCTCTTGTTTCAATTTTTCTGAGCGAGCTCTTTATGTTCTTCGCTTTCAGGAAGGCCTCCTTCATTTGTGGTCTGACAGAGGAACTATATATCTTCTTCATGGTAGCAGTTTCTTGTCGAGTTTTTTGTAATTTGACAATGATCTTAGAGGTCATACTTGTCATTTTTTATTTAATGATGAGGTCATTGAATTCAATTCCCTCGTTCGACTAGAATGTTTCTCTCCATATCTTCTCTATGTCGATCTCTAATGCTTCTTCTTCAACAAATTTCTTCCCTTTGTTCTTTTTATTCAGTTGTTTTCTTTTTCCTGGGGAAGGATTTGGAGGGACAATTGTCATAGCTTGTAAGTCTTCGAAAAATAGAGATGTGTAGAGAATGACTTCTCTTTCTTCCTCTTGCTCTCCATCAGTCAATGTCAATAATATAGGAATCCCTATCTGTTGTGCCTCCAGTGGAATTTCTAAGTTCTGATTTATTTTTATTTCCAATTATGTGGAGATTTATTCCACTGTCGGCTGGTAGTGTAATTATTTTGGTTTGGGCACTGATGGGACTCTGCACCAAAGCTTCGTGCAGTTGAGTTCGAGCTGAAAATGGAAAGGTGGAAGAATTGCTCGACATATTGCTTGCTTGACTCGCCATCTGTGGGTACTATATTTCATTCCTAAGACCCACAACCGAAACATCTCTTTTGGTGGAAGTGAGTTGGATGTACCTGTTTGATTTGAAGAGAAAACTCTATACTTTTCCATTGTCGGGGTCTTCTTGGTTGTGAATTTTTCTTCTCCTACAAGCCCATATTGTTCCATTGCTATCCAGATTAGCAATGATGGAAAATTGATGGTTTGACCCAAATCTTGAACTTCCTTACAATTGGTTTTAAGCATGTCAGCCAAATGTTCCGCCCAGTTGAACCTTTCTGAATTCTGATACACTTGAGCTATTGCCTCAATCATTGTCATATTTATGTCAGATTCCCATCCTGTTGGTGTGAAGCACAAATAAATTATGATGGCATCCCAATGGGATTTTGGGTCAATAATTTTGTTGATCAACAATCCCTTAGAGTTTTTTTTTTTTCACCAACCCTGTTAAGAACTGCATCCAGTCATTAGAATTGGATGATTTGGGTACTTTGGCCCTTGCCCTTGGGATTCCCAAAATTCGGTAGAGGAGTCCACCAATTATTTCTATGGACTCATTTAACCAGAGGTATCCTTGACGATACCAACTAACAATGAATTGTTTCTCTTCTTCTTTCCATCTACCGATGTCAACTACTTGTGGGGTGCCAAGGATATGTTAGATTCATACTTTTTTTGGGAATTCAATTTCTGCTTTCCAACTTCCTTCCTCCATTTCCCACTCTATGAAATTTATCCAATGCTTGCTCCAATCTGTTTCCTCCATCTTCGCGAGCCAGATATTTTTCACCTGTATTTTCAATGGCGACGTGGTGGATCGGTCAAAAACTTGCCTCATTCTTGAATCTTCTATTGCGCTATCGACTTGACCTCTCATCCTCGACATTTGTTCGTCTTGGTTACTAGTTTCTTGTAGCGTTGGAGGATTTACAGGTTTATTCGCCTACTCGCTTTTCTCTATAGTTATCTGTGGAGGCGAGAATAATAGTGAGGCAAAGTCATATGCTTCTTCCAAATTTATATATGGTGGTGAAAGTGTCAGGTTTAATGCATCCAGTTGTCCTCGTATGTCGTTCTCTTCCGTCATAAATATTGGTGGTACGAGTGGGTCGAGCGAGTGGACATTTAAATAATTTTTTGGTTGGCATTTGTCTACGTCCCATCAGCTATTAATTGCAAGATATTGTTGTTTAATGTCGCACATATTAGTATATTCGATGGTTGTATGGATGGTTGTACAACGATCATTTCCATCACTAATGTGCACGTCGGCTTTTACCTGTCCCAAATTTAATGATCCATATATGTCGACATCGGTGTTTTCTTAGTCGACGTTGTCCCGGACCTGATCGACAAGGTTTCCTCTATTGATACATGGTTGATACGTAATTCGACCGACCGGAGTTCTTGATCCATCTTTATTACTTGACTAACTTATTCCATGTCAGTGATGGCTTGTTTGTTCGTTTACTTTGATGATTTTTGCTCATTCTGAATGATGTCGTCTTTTGTCATGCCAATCATGTTCTCTTGATCTATGTTCATATGATCTTCACTCACCTAATTTGTGCTCGCTTGAACCACACTCTCTTTCTCCTGGACTAGTCCTTTCACTGGATTCTTTTCTTATGAGTATTTGTCTTAAGTTGGTTGAAGGTGTAGAACGTCGAGAATATCCTCTGCTACCTTGTCTCGAGCTTGACCATGGGCTTCTTTCTCTCTCTATTTTACTTTATTGTTGGTTTTCCTTCAGTGTTATGGTTACTCTTTAAATACTTTAACTTTTTATGTTTTTTATACCTAAATTTTTCTAACTACCTTTTTTTGTTTATTCATTTTAAGCAAGGTTTATTTCTTATAAGTTTGATTAGTTATTTTAATCGGTTCTTGTTGGCAACTCCCTGCTAAATTTTCCAACGAGGTTCTTTTCTTTTTATACTTGATATTTCATTAAATTGGCCTCATTAATTAGTTTCTTAAATGGATTCCCCAATAGCATTTTGAGTTGGACCACTCCAGTCGGTCGAATGTCTTCCACCACATAAGGCCCCAGTCATGTTGTTTCCAATTTTATGGGTTTTCCTTTTATACGACTGTCATACAGTAAGACTAAGTCTCCATCTTTTATATCCTTTTTCTTTAAGTGACAATCATGTCACGATTTTTGTTGTTTCTTTTTAACCTCTTAATGATGAATCGTTATTAACCTCTCTTCTTCCATCTTGTTCAATTGGTATAGTTGGTCGTTCATGTTTTTTCTCTCGTCAATTTTTTTTATAGTTGTGACTCTATCTGAATTAGTCCAAAATTGTAGCAGGATTACAACTTCCTGGCCATAGACTAGCTTGAATGGCGTCTGTCCAATCGATCTTTTGAATGTTGATCTATACGCCCAGAGGATTGTAGGAATCTTATCATCCCAATCATATTTATTTATTCCATAGATCTTTGCAAGTCCCTTGTGTAATGTTTTATTAAACGATTCGACTTCCCTATTTTCGTGTGGGTGATAGAATGTCATTTCTCTATGGTTGATTAAGAATTTTTCCAGTAGAACTTCAATTGTTTCATTTACAAAGTGAGGTCCCTGGTCGTTGATTAGTGTCAGAGGGAAGCCAAATATTGAGATGATGTTCTCGTAGATTAATTTAGTTTCTACCTCTTTGGTACATAATTCGACCGAATTAGCTTCTACCTGCTTAGTCACATACTCTACCACAATGATTATGTACTTAGCACCAGTTCTTCTTTCCCTATGTGGGAATGGATTGACGAAGTCGATAGCCTAGATTTCAAAGGCTCGATTAGGGTTTATTGAACTTAGTGGAATTTCATCTTTACACAAGATTCATCCAAGTCTCTGACAATTGTCACATGTTTTAACTTGATCCTTATAGTATTTATGCAAAGTCGGGCACCACAAGCCTGCTTATAGTACATTCTTGGTTGTTGTGTCAGCCTGAAAATGTCCTCCAGCTGCTCCTGTATGGGCTTCATTGATGATATCCTCCCGTTCATGTTCTGGTAAGAATGTTCTTAACACATCAACCATTCCCATTTTGTATAAGTATCCATTAATGATTGTGAATGGTGTAGCTTTAATGGCTAGACTTTTATTTTTGTTTGTTGGGAGGTCCTCTGGGGCCTTTCCTTTTTCTACGAAATTTGAAATGTCTTATAAATCCTTAAGTGCAGCTTCGACTCTAAATAAGTGTGCATCTGAGAGGTCATCGTCTATGCATGTCAGATCTTCTCCTATTTCTAGTCGTGACAGGTGATCCGGTCAAACATTCTTTTTCCATGGTCGAATGATTATGTCAAATTCAAATTCCTAAAATAATAGTAACCACTGACAAATATTTTCTTGATGGACTGGTTTATTGATCATGTATTTTAGTGCTTGATGGTCTATGAAAAATGTGAAAGGGTTTGCCAATAAATAATGACGAAAATTTTGTAGTGTGAAAATCATTGATAAGGATTATCGTTCTGTAGTCGAATAGTTTCTTTCTGCTTTATTTAGTTTCTGGCTTGTGTATGAATTTGGGTGATCCATTGTGTCATTGTATGGTTGATCTAGAACTGACCCGACAACTACATTCGATGCATCATCATGGACATGAAACTTTCTCAACCAGTCTAGAAATTAGATATTATTTTCTGGATTAACTATGTAATGTAAGTCATTAATCTATGACCCATGTCTAGAAATTTGAGAATGGGTGCTTCGACCAACTTCTTCTTTAAAAATTCAAAGGATTCTTGAAAGTCTTGGCTCCATTTGAATTTGACATCTTTTCATAGAAGCTCTCCCATTGGGAAGGTAATGTCTGAGTAATGACGTATAAATTTCCTATAATAACCAGTATGACCCAGTAGAATTTTGATCTATTTTTTATTTACGAGGGGTTTTAGATCAAGGATAATCTTTATTTTATCCATGTCGACCTTCACTCCATCTTTACATACCACATGTCCTAGAAAGATTCCAATTGGTTTGGAGAATATGCATTTTATGATGTTTAGTGACAGTTGAATCTGTCTGCAGCGTTCTAACATAAGTCGAAGCCATTGTATGTGATTTTTGAGTAGAATATTGATTGTCCAGTAGTCGAAGTATACAACCATGGTTTTGTAGATGTACTCTTGAAATGATTTGACCACTATTCTTGAAAAAAAATTTGGCACGTTCTTCAGTCTGAATGGCATGACTCTATAGGCAAACGATCCAAATTCCAACACGAAAGTTGTTTTTTCTTGATCTTCTTTTGCGATTGGCACCTGGTTATATCCTGAGAATCCATGAGTAAATGAATAACATTAATGACCAACGACTTTGTTTATGATTTCATCAGCAAAAGGGGTGGGGAACGGATCTATCACAGTCTGTTTATTGAGTCCCTAGAATTCGACGCAAATTCTTAAGTTCTTTGGATCATGTTTCTTTGGTTGTACCACCATGGGGCTTGCCCATTCTACTTTGTCAATAGGATAAATAATGTTTGCTTGTAGCATTCCTTTGATCTCTTTTTGAAAAATTGGTTTGTACTTATGTGCTAACTTGTATGGTCGGTTTTTAATTGGCTTCACTCCTGGGATTAGTTCGATCTTCATTTCACCCATTTCCTCTACAAGTACTTTCAGGCCCTTGTAGTTGCGTGCAAAAAAATCTTGATACTCTTTTAGTAGACTGACTATGTCGAATGTTTGCTTGTCAGACAAATAATCACCTAATCACACCATTTTTGGTTGGCCATCATTTGATATGTCGAATTCTTTCGTTCTTATTTCTGCATCCATCCATTCTAGTGGCTTTTCTTTGTCGATATGGCGTTCTCCTTCTTCAATTTTCGTAAATCTTTTTGGTGAGTCAGGTTGTTCTTGGTCCTCTTTGTGTTCTGTGGCTATACTTAACACTAATTTCACATGATTATGTAATGTTGGATGGTCTTTCTTCCATTGGAATATATGTCCTGGCCATTTTGTATTCTCCATATCAATCCTCCATGCAATTGAGACTTCCTTATTTTCTACCAACAAAAAATTGCAAGTCAGTGTCGATCCTCCATCAACTGACATCTTTGATTTCTCTTTCTTTTGAGCTGGTGAAGGACTTTCTAGAAATATTTTTATTTGATATGTTGTGTCTTTCAAGTGTTCCTCTACTGCATTAAATTTGAAATCTTGGACAAAATTTCTTTTGATTTCGGCCCAGTTGGAAGTGTGGCCATAGGCTTCTTCAATATTATAACATTTTCTTGGTATCTCATCTAATGTACTTGGGAACATATGGGGCCATATCCTTTCATCCTTGTATCCAATTATTCACCATTTTCTTTCACAACATTGAATATGTTCTGTTGGATCGTAGTTGATTTTGAATGTAGGAATATCTGCATCTTTAGATAGTTTCTTGTCATCAAATATTTCAATGAAGTATGTCGACACAGTCATCCATGTTTTTAATCAGGGGGAATGTGTTTTCCACCATCTTGTAGCCTGTCCTGTGAAAGTTTCCACAAGACTTTGTGTTCTTCCTTGCTCTCCTATGGATTTTTTTACCTCTTCCACATGGGTCGAAGGGGTATGTTGTTCACTGTATCACAAGGGTTTTCTTATCTGATTATCAATCGGGATGAGAGTGGGAGTTTATTGAGTTATTTTTTCATAAAATTTTGGTACAAACTGGATTGAATAACACGTCTTAATATGTTTCTTTGGAATAACTTTGATAGACCAACAATCTTTCGCATGTGCTTCATAATTTTGTATTTTACATTTGTACAAGGCAGAGTCGGAATTATGTCCGACCGACATGGGAGATTCTCTCAAAATTTCTCCTTCTACGGTCGGTTCTATATAATATTTTTGTTCATTATTTATCTTATATAAACATTTGGCTTCTTGATCTTCTTCCCATGACTCCATCCATGGTTTTCCTTCCTTTGGCTCCAAGGGAATAATTATTTTTCTCCCACTTCCTTTCAATTTAATTCTATATCTTTCCAAGGAGATAGTTGCTTTCATTCATCGACCCCATGGTCGACTAACAAGAGTTGCATACAGTGCAATTCCTTCGACAAGGTTGATCACCTCAAAGTTGATCAAAGTCGATATTCCCATAATTTGTGTGTTGACATTTCTTAGTATTATAATTGGTTCTATTAATCTCTGATCAACTAACTTAAGATAATTCATCATGGGTGCTAGGTTAGGTTGGCCCATTCGTACCCATCTTTCTCATAGTAAAATATTAACTTGCGAACCAAAATCAACTACCACATGACTGACCATCACTCCTTTGATTTCCAAGTCGACTCGTGGATCATAATATTTTCTATTATAAGAGAGGTGAATTGCATCCTTGGTTGGTCTCTGACCATCTTTGTATTCTCGCAGTATGTTGAGTAGGTCCAATAGCCTACCTATCGATTTTTTTTCTTTGAGTAGTTGCAAAAATTCCTGGATGGTGTCTTCATCTCGACTTCTTGGATTTTTTTGATCTTTTGTAGCATTCCTAAAGAATTTAAAAGCTTCTCTCATTATTTTCTCTTCTTTATCTGGATTTGGAAAGTTGTTAGCCTTTTTTCTTTGGTATTTTTTTGGTGGAGTATGGATGTCACGTCCTGCACCCGACCTTGCAACAATATGTAAGTTCTTGGATTTTCTCACCTCTTCTTTGGATACTGTGTGTAGTAGATTGACAGTTTTTCTAGGTATAATTTTGTCGAGTACTATCGGGCAGTCTTCTAGGGAGTGATCTCCAATGTCGCATATGTTGCAGAACTTCAGATCAATTATGCCTTTTATAGGAAAATCTATGATGTCATGGTCATTTTTCCAACAATTAGCACAATATGGTCGTCCACGAACTCGACCTCGACCACCAAATCCACATCGGCCTCCTTGACCTCGACCACGACCAAAGAAATAATCATCTCTTCGACCATAGTTGTTTGCTTGGTCGGTGGTTTCTGTGTGGTAGGTTATTCATATATTATTCTAATATCTAGCATTAAGATGGCATTCTGAAGTTGGGTGATCAGAAGCTTCACAAATGTGGCACCACTTCATGTTTTTTAGATTTTGTGGACAGTTTTGTATATTATGATCAATTAGGCATTCACAAATGATACAATATTTTTGGGCTTGTACTCGGAGGACGTCTACTGTTTGTGTGTGCTCATTTAGGGGACAATTATCTTTTGTGTGTCCGTCCCCGGTGCATGTAGTGCACCATATTTCATTGTGTCGAATGGATATATTTTTGATAGTTTGTTGCAAATGTTCTATCTTTTCCTCAAGTCTTTCCTTCGTCGAGGAAGTTGACGGGCTATCATCGTTCGAATCGACTCATTGTGCCTTTTGTAACATGTCTTCCCAGTTGGTTAAATCATATAGGCGTAACAAAGATCTGATTCTTGGCAGTAGCCCAACTACATACCACTAGACTAGCAGGTTATGGTTAATCATTGACATGATTTAACTTAGGAGTTCTTTAAATATTTTGTCTTATTCTCTTACTGACTCACCTAGTCTTTGCTTGAATTATTTTAAATTTTGAGCTGCTAGATGTGTGATGTCCTGGATTTTAAAGAATGTTAGAAAACTATTCTTTATTTCTGCCTTTGAACGAGTTTTATTTTCAATGTAGTTCATGAACCATGTTAAGGCACGGTGGCACAACGCAGCTCCGAATTACGCCATTTTCTTATCCTCGTCTGTAATATCAGTTGCATCCCAAAACTTTTCACATACAAACCAATGGCGTTTTAGGTCTTCTTCTCCTTCGTAGATGGGGATATGATTGAATCCCATTTTGAATTTCTTGGTGGGGACACTTGGTTTTCTTGGTGTTTGAGTTACTACTTCTTTCGACTGAGCTATCAAATCTTCTGGTCAGTTTTTTCCAACGTTCGACAAGGGATGATACTCAAGGAATAATTGTTTCTTCTTGAGTACAGAATATGCATCCTCAATTTGGGAACTTTGATCTTTGTGTTCGACTAACCGTCGTTCCAAAGGTTGTGTCACTTCGAGACTATAGTTAATTTCTTCTCTCGAGATTAGATGTGGTAGGGGGAAGTCGGTGAGGTCCTTGATTTGGATAATCATATTGTCGACTTCATTTCGTTCAGGCCCGAAAATCAATGCATCTTATAGGTTTCCCAGGTTTTTCGTTCTCTACCATAATCTTTTTGATTGGTCGTCGATCTTTATCCTTTGTTGGAGAAATTCTCTTATCCTTGGACTGGTTTCTGGTGCGGGAGACATATGTAAAGATGGTATAGATTATTCGTAGTCCATACTTTTTGGTTCGTCAACTGGTTGATGGAAGTTAACTGCGCATCGTTGTATATGTCAGGTTTCGCTGCGACTGCTTCTATTGTTAACTATGGTTGATCTCTGTATGACTCAGATTGCTCACGTGCTTTGACTGGATGAACCTCCCTTGACATATTTCTATTCAACTTTTTATTGTTCCACTGGTTACGAAGCTCTTCTCTTTTTTGTTGTCCAGGTGCATATTTATATCTCCAAAGTTTTACCCATAGTTCTGAAGGATGTGTGAGCCATCTCCACCAGACCTTCACTCCCATTAATTGGTTAAGAGTGTAGGGATATCATAGACCAAGGCCTCCAGAGTGTTTGGGATTGCATCGATCATCCCATTTCACTAGTGCCCATTTTTTACCTTCCTTATTTCCTTGCCAAAGACATTTCCTTTGGATGGACGTGACAAAGTTAAGGATGAATTTTGGGGCGGAAAAAGCAGAGAAGAGATAGATAGGAATGGCCTATAGAACTGATTTCAAGAGGATGAGCTGACCAAGAAAGTTTAAAGATTGAAAGGTCTAGGAACTAAGACGACGTTTTAAGGAGTCAAGGAGAGGTTCCCAAGAGCTAATGTGAAGGGAGTTGTTAAGGGAACACCAAGATACTTGTATGGAAGGGAGCTCCTAGGAAAACCGAGGATGTTGAATAGGTGGTTCTGAATCGCTTCTAGAGTGTTGAAGAAAAACATTTGGGATTTGGCTGAGTTGACAGAGATGCCTGAAGCCGCACTGAAGTATGAGAGGATGTTGTGAATGGTTATGGCTTCTTTAGCGGTAGCTTCACCCAACATCATAGTATCATCTATGAACTAACTGTGTGAGACAGGTGGATTGATACCGGAAAGACAGATACCTTTGAGATTACCATTATTGATGTGGTCTTTGATGTAGCGACTGAGACCTTCCGCCATGATGACAAACAAAAAGGGTGACAGGGGATCACCTTGTCTAATTCCTCTAGAAGGGGTAAAGGTCTTGGAAGGGGTCCCATTAATGAGAATGGAGAAGAAAGTAGTGGAAGTGAGTTTTAGGATCTAATTCACCCATTCTGATTGAAAACCAAAAGCTAGAAGAATGTGTTTCATGTATTTCCAACTAACTGTATCAAAATATTTTGTGAATTCTAGTTTGATAATCATGCTCGGAGTACGTGAAGACTTGAGTGAGTGTAATGCTTCATGAGCAAGAATTACACTATCAAGGATTTGTCTTCCCTCGGGCCTCTACATAGCCAGATTGTTCATTTGAAATTAGGAAGGGTAGGAGAGACTTGAGGCGTAAATAAATTACCTTAGTTATGATTTTGTAGATGACGTTGCAAAGGGCGATGGGTTTGAACTGCTTTGGATGAGAAACTCATTCCTCCTTGGGAATGAGAGTAAGGAAAGTGGCATTGAGAGCAGGGAGGATGTTTTGGGAGCGACATGAGTCTTCCACAAGAAGCCAAGCGTCTTCCTGAACCATTGACCAACAATAATGGAAGAATTTTGTGGTAAATTCATCTGGGCCAGGAGCTTTACCAATGGGCATCTCTTTGACTACTTGATCTACCTATTCAATAGAAATCTGACAGAGAAGAGTTTCATTTTGATATGCATTGATAATATTTGGGATGTGCCTGGTTATTTTGCCTATAGCAGTGGTGCGATCTAGGCTAGGCTCAATGAGAAGGGACTTGTAATAATTAATGAGCTCATGTTCTATGCCTGCATGACCCAAAATGGAGTGACCCTGCTCATTTTCCAACTGTGTGATTCTGTTGATATGGCGCCTTTGGATCCACAAATTTTAATTTGTTAGACGATTTTTTATAAAATTGGTTTCACAATTATAGTAAAACTCTTTACATTTTTAAAATTATAATAAAACTCTTTATATTTTTAAAATTATAGTAAAACTCTTTACATTTTTAAAATGATATGAGAAATAAAGTAGTGATAATAATAATAATAATAATAATATATTTTTAAGGTCACGACCAGCCCAACGATTTCACTGGTAAAGTCTACGGAGGTATACATACCCTACCCCCCTCTAGATTTGAACTTGTGAGCTCTTAAGAGGAAACACATGTTCTTAACCATTAGGCCCACTCAGGTTGTATATTAAAATAATGAAATTTATATTTTATGAGTTAATTTTCAAAATATTAAAATAATAAATTAATCACAATCATCTCTTACTTATTTGTAACATTTTCTCAGCCAAGCGTATTGCATTTCTTATTAGATTTTTTTGAAATAGTGATTCTTATTATTTATCTTTCGTTTGTAAGTATACTGCACAATTTAAGAAAAAGGTGTTATTTAATTTCAACTTCTCAACATATTTGCCATAACTATTCCTCCCAAATTTCTTTGATTTTTCCCATTATCATGTTTCACATTTCAATTTATGTACGTGTTGGTTTCTAATCATGTTATATTAGGTTGTTTTTTACACAACTTGATATTAAGTTTAAATAGTTTTTCACTTTGATCTATTCATACTAGGCCACACTGTTTATGTAGTATTGTTGTTGTCTTTTGGCATGGTTTATCCATTTTTCCTTCATGTAACATTCTTGTATATGACTTTTCAATGTTTGTTTTTTCAATGGACATTTTTATTTTTTTATTCTTCTATATCTCACTCTTCATCTGCATTGTTGGTTCCATGTTTTCTTCCTCCTTAACTCATCGTTTAAGCCAATTTTAAGTGAAATCTTATATGATTGTTAATAACTACCATTTTCTACACTACAAAATCAATTTTCTTAATATTTTCATTTTTATTGAATATATTCTTTGTTTTAGCTAAGAATATCTTGTAAAAAGTTATGTTTTTAATTTTTAAATAACTTGTTTCATTGGCTCATGAAGTCTTATAAGCACTGATAGATCTTGTAAAAATCTTCTACTGATAAATCAAATGGTACATGGATCAATTCATTGCACCTCAAGGATATTCCTCGAAGAAGATAGAACATGTATTTTTAATTATTTATTTCAATTATCAAAAATTATCGAAGGAAATCTGGTTTGAGAATTTATTTCAATTATCGAAAAATTCCAAAAGTTCTAAGTGGAATGGGGATGGTAATTCTTTCTAATTTTCAAGGAATTTTGACGGCTCCAAAAAAAAAATGGAGGAGAAATATTATGTTATGTATGGTAATTGATCCAAATTTTGTTAAAAAATATTAATTCTGTAAAATATCACCATAATATAAAAACACGTTAGTAAAGTTTTTTAATCAAAATAGAAAGAGATTTTATAAACAAACAAAATTTTATCCATACTAAAGGTTTGGTTACCAAATCACTCCCGAATAGTATACTTTGAATTGAGTTCTTACAAATAAAGACTATCATATTCTAACTCATATTTCAGGTAGTATTTGACATAATTTCTTACTAATACTACCAAAAGAAAAAATCGAATTAAATACTTATAATAATTTAAACAAAGATGTATAATATATAAACTTAGCAATAAATCTTCAAATAATTGAATTACCTTTTGAACATCTTATAGAGATCAAGAATCATAGAAACCAAATGTAAAATTAATAATTTAGAGGGTCACAAATATGAAAAGTAGTGCTTCTATATGTAGAATTTGTGGAAAATGTAAACCAATTCGTAAACGGAAGCAAGAAATGATAATGTGTTTCAATCTAAGACGTAAGCGAATGAATGGATCCAGTGGTAAACCAGATTTTGATATGCATTTTTCAAATTCAACTTATAATGATTAATATGTAAAAAGTTACAAGAAAAATTGGTTGAAGTAAGAATTAGTATTGAGTACTTAAAAGGAATTATTCACTTCTGAGCAAGTTTTAACAATACCATTGGGGCTGTTACAGATGTCTAGAGAAATTATAGATTTCCATCAGCCTAGTGAGGAAAAGCAACAATCTATTTGTTTAATAATTTTGGAAGTTTTTCAAATTCGATAGCAAGAAGTTAAATTATTTCATTTTTTTTATGTAGAAAATAGATTTTTTTTTTTTTTT
>ML793293.1:330875-366905 GCA_009831015.1 Picea engelmannii | reverse complement strand
TCATCAATGACAACCTTAACCTTCTGCGTTAGCTTCTGTGTTCCAGCTCTGTTTTAGCACTGTGTTTCAGCATCTTTATTTGTGTTGCAGCAGTTCGCATTTGTGTTGCAGCAGTTCGCATTTGTGTTGCAGCATCTGTGTTTTATTTGTGTTGCAACGTGTTTCAGCATCTGTTCTTCATAAACAATCGATTGCCATCAATGACAACCTTGATTATCTGCGTCATCTTTGCTGTAGCCATATTTCCAACACTATCATCAAACTTTACACAAACAATTTCTAGATCATCTTCTTCACTTGAGAAAAATTCAACATCATCACATTTTGAATCATTGCAGTCAAGAGTCTTTGGATATTCATTACCTTTAGTGATCTTGATGGAGTGATCTTCAATATTTTCTTTCTCCTTCTTGCTTTGATATGTTTCCTCTAGCTTTAGCCATAGATCCTTGGTGGAAGTGCATTGTCCCATGCTCTCTTTGATAGGGCTTGAGAGTCCACTAAGAATGGGCTTGAGAGCCAATGCATCATTCTTCTTTCCTTCCCTTTGAGCTGCAAACTTTGACTTGTTCTTCAATGAAACTGATCCACCAATGGCTACCTTCCAAATTGCTTCTCCCATTGTTTTCAAATGTAATCTCATCTCTATTATCCAAGTAGAATAGTTTTCCTCATCAAGGATTGGAAATTCATCATCCATTTGTGTGTCTATGGATATCCTTCAAGATTTTTAAGGCTTGCAGTGAAGGCCTGGCTCTGATACCAATTATTGGACACACATACCACACTTAGAGGGGGGGGGGGGGGAANGTGTGGGGATATTTTCACAAATCTTCCCTCTTGCAAAAAACTTCTTAGTTAACATTCAACATTTATTCATTACCCTTTGTTGTCATTTATAACCAGTTAGATGTGAACATATATCAGCAACATATACCAACAATATATCATCAACAAGTCATCACCACAAGGAACACAAAGAACACAAGATGTATGTACAATTTTTCTTTTTATTATGCACAACAATCTGAGGGTTTATCAACAACAACTGAATAGAGTACAACTCTACAAGAGCACCAAATCTATTATGCAAGACTCAGCTTACATACTCAGCACCAACTCAAATGAGGCACCAATCCTCAGCAGATATCAATTTGTCAACAGGTACGCGACCTGTCAGTAGTGCAGCCCACGTGTGTATGCGCCCTTGGCTCACTACAGCCCGTGTATGTATGTTTCCAGTGTATACAACAACCTGCATATACCTTCTGATCTGTTAGGGTTTATCCTTCAAGATCATCTCAGATCATCTGCAAACAATATATCATTCTCTTCTATCTTTGACTGTCCAATCTGCCCACCGTCCAGTCACAACACATCCAATCTCTCCAATAGCTTGTTCACGCTCCACAACAAATCAAAATGAATGCTATCTCAATCATGTATAAACAACTAGTATACCACAACAATCATGTCACCACAGAATCAAAAGAGTACTGCTCACTCCATCAACCAAATCAATCAAACTGAACCACATCATAGAAGCCATACCAAGAATGCCCTAAGAATTCACAACACATCAAACAATAGTATCCATCAAGAGAATAATGTAACCATACCAGTGTCTCAATGATATATCTGAGGCCATAAAATGCAGATCTAGAACCTACCTCATCATCCAAGATCTTGGCACCATCTCAAACACAAGTCTTCACCATTATATCCACTGTACACACCCTATCCTGATACAACCCCTGTATACCTTCAATGTATATGCACCCTATACATAGACAACCTGCGTATACCTCAGAAACTAGGGTTTATGAAGCTCCGAGAATTTTTCCGTCAAGATCTTTGACATTTCCGAAACTTTGATGCATCCATGAGATCCTCCTCATGATATCTTTCTTAGAATAGATCTTCAATAATACTCAAGAGATCCATACCAAAGATGCTCTCACAAGAAGCTCTCCATCAATACTCCGCAAGATAATCATACAAGAAGTTCTCCATTGATCCACCAAAAGGATGATTATGTAAGAGACCATAGCCATCTTATTTATACTTTTATCCTATAGGTCACTTAACCCATTTTTAGGTCACTTAACCTATTTTCCTTATTTTAGGGTCAACCACTTTCCATAAATAGAAAGTTTTCCAATACTGTATCATTTAAATAATCTTTCTTGATTTTGTCACTTTTCTTTATTATTTAAATAATCCATCTTGACTTTGTCATTTTACTTTATCATTTAAATAATGATTTCTTATTTTAGGGCACTTTGACTTCTTTGACCATTTGGGGCTTCAAGCCAACACATGGGGGTCCTTCAACCTCATAGGGCCATAACTCTCAAACCGTGAGGAGTTATGTGACATTCCACATACCACCGGAAATGGAATGACAAGCACTATCCATCTAGGATAGTTTCACCAACAAATTCATTGATATTCATCTCATTATTCCACATACAAGCATGGGTCCTCCCAACCACAACTCAACCACAAAGCGTCTTCCCGTGAGGGATTTCACCATAAGGGGACCACTTTGGAGTTCATCCATTTGTGCACTTTATCAATCATGATAATACTATAATGATTCATCTATGCATCAATCCACCACTGCATCATATACATCAACTATGCATCATGTATCAATGACAACTCATTGATCCATCTTCATCATATCAATGACAACTCATTGATCCATCTTCATCGATTGGTTTCCACTTGACATCTATCATTCTCATCAAGGACAATACATATACATTACATCAATCATCAATCAATCACTTGACATCAATCAATCAAACCATTGACATCAATCACAACATGATCCAATAGAGTGTACTGCGTAGTCTCACCCGAGATAGCTCTATGGGTAGCTGCAACACTCAGATGTTTGCAACCTGAGACAGAGCAAGATTTGTGGTTGTGTGTTGTAAACTTTATTCATTCAATCCCATATCTAGCTACAACATTCATTTGATGCATGCATGTGGAATACTAGATCTACTTAGTTGCTTCATTTATCTAACATTCATCAATTAATTAAGACACCAAGATGCGTTCATTCATTCACATAACAAAGTATTTACCATGGTTCACCCCCTCCCGGGCTACATCCACAAATATTTGGCTCTCGAGATTTATTATAGGTTAGAAATATATCACGCTGCACATGGTTACAATCTTAGTTTTTCCTCTCTTCCTCAAGCTCGTCGATCCCTGCGAGGCTAGCTAGATCACTCCAGGCTCCTTAGCTTGCGATCTAACCCTCAGGATAGAGTCACTCATTCCTTCTCTAGCTCACCAGCTTAATGACTCATACAATTCTTACGATTCTCTTCCTCTCTGTCTCCTCTACTCACTGTGTCCCCTTACATTTCCTAAGTACTACTTATTTATATCCCCGACTCACCATCCATTACAATGCATTACAAAAACCCTAACCCTAGCGTCGTTAGGTCTTCCTTGCATGCGTGCTTCGCCTACTTCTCTTACACGTGTTGTTTTCCTTCCAACATTCTTCAACATGCTTTTCCTCCAAAAATAGCCTTTATTCCTAGCTAGGCCCGCATCCAACATGCCCCCAACACTGACATGTGGCTCGTCCTGATCCACCTAAACCTTGTGCACCTCTTTGATCTCTCCTACGAGAGCCTGGAACTTCTCTGTGAGTTCTTTTGCTTGCGTTTGAGTGTGCACGGTCTTCTCCCTTAGTGCGTCCAATACATGTACTACAATCTCGTCACTGATAATCTCTATGCATTGTTCCTGAGTTTGTGCCATGTTCTTCTTTGCATATTCTGCCTAAACAATGACCTTTGTTGCCTACTCTTGGAGCGGTTTGATTTGAGCTTGGAACTCCTTCTTCTATGTCTATGCGGATATGAGTTCTGCTTGCATGTTCTTGATATCTTGTGCTCCTTTGACGCGCTCCGTGATCAACATCGTCCTCTACCTCTGCTTGAGGTTCTGGATAGCTGCGCTTATACTTTCTTCCTTTTGGTTCCACTATTGAACCTGTTGATCCTCTTCCAACTTCGTCCATAGTTGTGCTTCCTTCTTGAACAAGTCGGTTGCCGTGTGGACTTGTCACTCTATCTCCTTTATTTGTGTTGTTGGTTACTACTTCCTCTTCTCCTTCACCGTCGGGGGAGTGGTAGGTATGATCTGCTCCCGAAGGTGCTCGATCTCCTACCTGTATTGATCAATTGTCTACACAATCTGATTATTTTTTTGTGTCACTGTGAGCTCTTCCGTCTGCACGCTCTTTGGAATTTTCTCATAGGCTATGACCAATCCCTGCTCCGGCCTATCTGCACGGTCCTTCTGCTCTTTGGTTTCAATATTGACCTGCTTGAGTACCAATTCCAACACGTCTCGATTGTCCTTTGTCTGTTGCAATTCCGTTGCGTCTGTGCGTGCGCGCGACTGTACCCCTTGTGCGACGCTGACTTGTAGTTTATACAAGGCCTTGGTTGGTATAAGCGTCATTACCAACTGTATTTGGGCCAAATCCTTCAAGGGTGTCTGCCCCACAATTTTATCCATGTGCATCATGCTAGGTGTGATGTGAAATGTTGAGCTTGGATGTGTTGTCGTCTTGATCCTATCCTGCTCGTTTGATCTAGCCTCAGATCCTATGTGTGATGCTGCTGAAATTGATTCTATTCCTCTGTCGTCCCTCTATGTTTCTCTGATTTTCTCGAGGATCTGCCTCATGTATGTCATCTCATACTGCATCCTATCCCTTTGGCGTTGCTTCGTCAAAGCCCTTTGTTGTACGATCCTGGACCATCTGAGCTACGATCTCTGCGCCATCCTCCGTGATCGTGTATTCTAGTGGCGTTCTGTGCACCTTAGATTTCTTGCATGCACCCCCCGTTTGTATGAATGACCTCTTTGTTTGGCATTGCTCCTGTTGAGTATAACTTGATGTGGTTCCCTATGTTGTCTCAGTCTGTTTCTCATGTTCTTGTGGTGCCTGGGTATTTTTCTTCTTCCCCCTCTGGGTGCCTTTCTTGGAAAAAACCCCTTTATTTTGTTGCACCTAGTTTTGACTTTTCCTTGGCTTATTGGGAACTATTATCTCTTCTGCAGGTGTATGTTGTTTCCCTCCCTCTGCCTCCGTATCTGCGGGCATTTCTTGATTCAGGACTGGAATCCTCCAGTCATCGTTCCAATCCTTGATGGCCATCTCTATGTCCACCTCCTTGATGCAATAGCGCAATTATAGTCATTGATTGTCGGGATCCTTCCATGCTTGGATCCACATTGCATGCCTAGTCACTTTGATGTTGGCTATGCCCTAATACTTTGCGACCATTTCTGGTGTGACCCACCAAGTGTTGGTGATGATATCCTATAGGTTGTTATAATATCCTTCGAATATGGTTGCATTCGCCTTTCTGTTCTTGGGGTCTGGAGTGCACCCCAATGATAGGTATCATGTTGTGTGGCAAGGATTGGGTCTTGTGGCAAAGAATGAATACTTAGGCTCCCTCCATCTGATCAAGGCGATCAGGATGAGTAGCCATGAATAGTGAAATTTTATCCCCAGGTCCTGCGCGTCCTTGCAGTCATCCAGGAACAAATTCAACAATTACGGGGCCCAACTAAGTGTGGTGCCCTTCACACACTGTGTTGTAGCTGTGAAAACCCCGACAGGGACTTCCTCCTTGCAACATTTCCTGAGTAACTTGCATGCTATGATTTTTGTGGCCATTCTTGTCACTTCATCACTAATATGCTTGATTATGATTTTGCATGACCCCCTTTCTATACCATACTTCTTCATTTCCTCAGCCAATGCCTTCTCCTTCGTCTTGTCCTCAAGGAACTCCACAGGTGTCTCCCCCCATGATGGCATCCCTGTGATGTATGGAATGAGCTCTACATTTATGGAGACAATCTGTTCTAGCCACAGGTATCCTTCGTGGGTGACTGCCATCAGCTGCTTGATGCAGTTGTTTACGTGTTGGCCCCTCCCAAAGTGCGATATGTCCAATAGGCTTAGAATCTCGGTTTTGGCCATTTCGACTGCCCACTGGCTTGGTTGGTTAATTGGTTCACCAAAGAGTTTTATACCCACAATCTCTAGATAAAATTTCTTGGAAAACTCTAGAAACTTGTCTCTGTCTATCACATCATAGTACGAGTACCGCAATTTCTCCATGTGGCCTATCATATTGCCTGTGATACGTACCCCTTCCGAAATGCAGGAAAAGACAATGCATGTGGTGGTCTGCTTGTGCGGTGACCTTGGTACTGGTTGTTTTCCCTTACAATATGGTGGCTAACTCGAGGTTCCAACCTCCATTGTTCACTCTTTTTCATACTCATCTGCCTAACCGGTGACATCTTCCATTGTGCCCTCCTATGGTTGTTTCGGCGTGGTTGTGTGTGACCTTTTTGGCGCGGTTATTTCTGCCTCGTTTTGTACACATTATTTTGGTCACCCTTATGATGATTCTACAAGAATGTGTTCAGGCTCTCAAAATGATCTTTTTCCTAAGAAAAGTAATTACTTTCTTCCTCTACAAGACTGGCTTTTAGAGGGATGTTGCAGGCTGCTATATAGGCAAGGTGCGGCGACGTTTGAAATCTAAAAGAAGAAAGTAGTTCATGAAGTTTCTGTTAGCGATATTTCTTGTCTCGGGACAAGAAATAGAAACAAGACAGCAAAATTCCCGAATCCCCGAGAGTTAATAGGGACCGTCCATCTGGAAAGGATGCGTGGCAGGAGATCAGCGTTATCAGGGAGGGTCCCAACAGGGAAGCGTCCATCGGAGTTGAAGCTCATCGGAAAATCAGGGTTCTTGGAGGCGAGGGAACCGTTGCATCAAAGACTGCGATATCGCGATACGCGATATCCCGACGCCAAGAGTGTGGGGCCACGGAAGTCAGCGGAGGACAGGTGGCAGGCTTTCACAACAGGGAAGGGACCGTTGAAAGGTCAACGACCATGAGCCATCGGGGATCAGAGATTCGCAAGTCTGGAGGATTTGTGAATCGTGACACCGCAAGTGTCGAAACTCTGATAGGAGGGTAAAGTCACGACCGTGGAGGCATGGTCATATGCGATAGGAGTTAAGATCAGGAGGGCTCACGCGCGAAAGAATCTCATCGCAAATCAGGGATTGGAAAGGACCTGTGGATCGGGTTGTTGCAATAGTGATTCCCGAGGGAATCCAAGGAGTCGCTTCGGCTCAGAAGAGGGGATTTGAAATGATCCTGAAAGCAGGAAGGCACGGTGATGTCCCAGGTACCAATTCGATGCGGGCTAGATCCCAGTACCTACTGGAGATTAATGAAGAAAAGAGAGGATGGCTCAAAACTCACATCACTCATTTATTGCAGAGTATGGAAATCCCGGCTGAAAGTCTACCCAGAAAGGTACCTTGTACTGGTTCTCTTCAGGAAGGTCATGTCGAGTCTTCAACTCGCCAGAGGAACCTGCACACACCAATTCAACATTCAAAGGGCTCAACTACCACCCTGGCATGAGCCATGATGAACTAAAGAGGCGTATTACATGGGAACAAAGGACAGATTTGATTGAGGAGACGTCACCCTTTGAAAGTTTTGAGACGTCTCCACTGGAAAAGAGAAGGGGAGGAGTATATGTAGGCATTTTTTCCATTTTGTAAGCATCGATGGTAGAGCAGAGCTCCCTACTGTAATGTTTTAAAAGCTATTCTAGCTTTCAGCTTATGCATCTGTATATGAGATTTCTTGTTTTATAACAGACAGTTCTTCTCACTCTGGCTATTTTCATCTCATGCTAAGAGAGTTCGTGATTGACTGAGTCCCACGAGTTATTGCAGTTATGTCATGATAAAAGATTTATTGTTGCATTACTGCATTCTCTAGTTTTGCGTTTGAATGTAAGATGATATTGCATTTGGACGTCTTCTTCCTTAGTCTGTTAGAAACCTGTTGTTTATAACAGACCTCTGCGTTCCTCTCATAAAAGTCTTCCACCTATTCACCCTTTACTACAGCTCACTGCCTGAAATTTACGCAAGACCTCACTTGCTCATGCATACCTGGCCTGGTTTCAGAGTTGGAACGCTATTGTTTTGAGTTTTCTTCCATTCGATCACCCATCTATGAACAATCGTGACATAAAACTGATGGGTGTCGGGCTCTGATCCTGCTAGCAATCCAGGAGTGACTTATGTCGCCAACATTTATGGCACCGTTGTCGGGGACGAAGTTGAATATTTTCCCCGGGATTGAACGACAACGATTAGCTGATTCTGAAGGTGCATCAGAGATCAGAACTATTGAGATTGTTGTTGTGCACCTGGCGGCTCCATTGTGACGACTCCGCTGGGGAGAACCTACTCTATCAATTGTGGCTTTCAGAGGTAGACACATGCGGTCTCATCCACAACTGCCCCTAGCTACACCTGAAACCGATCCAGAGGTGGTTCTCAGGAAAGGAAAGGCCCCTGAAGAGGAAGCCTCCACTGCCGAAGCAGGTAATCTACCATCTCCTTCTGTAAGAACTCTGTTTCCTCCCCCTCAGTTTCTTGATAGACCTCCTTCACAAGTTTCCCGTTTCCTGAATTTTGGGAGTGTTCCTGCTGAGTTTTCCCCTCCTGGTCTGGGATTGGAGGGAGAAATCCTTGTCACTCCCCTCTCCTCTGAAGCTGTACCTTGGCGTAGACCCACGACCACAGAAGATTTCCCCACTCCTGCACAAGGAGGAGCACCTGCTGACTTGAGCTCGGTAGCTCGTTCCTTGAATCACCTCTTGTTTCCCACCCCACTCCGAGATTCATTCCCAGTAGCCCCTTCGCGAACTCCTTCCCCTCCAAATTCTCCTCCACCTAATATTCCTATGGCCGGTGCTAATCCCCCTCTGAATAGAATGGATGCCATAGTTGCTGCTAGGTACGGTCCGTTGATCTTACCTAATCCCACGAATCCTTTCCCTGCTAGATATTACTTGAAATATATGCCCAAGTTCACCGAGGAAGGGGACATAACTGTAGAGGAGCACCTGGTTGCTTTCTACAGTTATGTTGACAACCTGAACATTGGAGATGAAGATGTTTGGATGAAGGTTTTTGTCCAGAGCCTAGATGGTGAGGTAAGGAAATGGTTTAGAGGATTAGCTCCCGGATCTATTGCTGGAATTGATGTCCTGGATAATGCTTTCCTGAGGCGATGGGGAGATAAGAAGGATTTCATGTATTACATGACAGAGTTTGGGTCGTTGAAGAGAAAAGAAGGAGAGTCTATTCCCGACTTCTCTAAGAGATTTAATAAAATGTACAACAGAATCCCTGTTGAGATAAAACCCTCTGAAGCCTCTGCAATGATCACTTACTCCAGCGTTTTTGATCCTAATTTATGCCTACTGCTGAGAGAGAGAAGAGCTGCTACGTTGGCCCACATGCAGGATGCATTCGTGGAGGTCGAATCTAACATATTGGTTGTCAACCGACTCAGAAACACAGGTGATAGAAGTACGTCCAAGAATAGGCATGAATCTTCCTCATCCAGTTCCTCTCCCCCGCCCCATCAGACATATGAGACAGCTAGAGAAATAAAATCGATTGCTGGCAAGATAGAAAGGATGGAATTAGAAGGGAAGCCCATGTATAGAAATCCCCAAAACAATGATAACAGAGGTTTCAGACGACCTGCTAACAATATGCCTTAGGTTTTCCCAAGGGAAAAAAGGGGAAAGGATAGAGAAGATCAAAGGGTTCAATCCCCCCTCCAAAATAACCTAGTTTATCACGAGGAGAGAGAGGAGATAGACGAGTTTGGCCCTGAAATTCACTGTATTGAGGAAGCTCCCCCTTTTCCTCATTTGACGCAGTCCGCGTATGAAGAATCAATGATGAGTGCTCAAATTCATGAGTTGGGGAAAGAACAGAGGGCTGGTCACACTTCTAACATGTATAATCTCAGATCGAGAAGGAAAGAAGGAGACCTCGACGGCTCAGACCAGCCCCTCATAGCAGAGAGGCCTACTAAAACTGCAGCAACCACAGCTAAATAAAAGAAGACTCAGAGTACTTCACCAGCAACCAGAGAGCCTGTCACTGAGGTAAGAGAAGCTCCTAAACCTACCCCCTCCTTCAATTTTGAGCATGAGATTCAAAAGATTAGGATTCTTGTACCTCTCTCTGAGCTAGTTAAAAATGAGGACTTCAAAAGGTCCCTCTCCAAGCTGCTACAATCTGAATCCCCCTAGCCCCCCTCTGACTCAGTAAACCTTCAATATGAGAATCCAGCCGTCATCTTAGGCCCCATGGTAGAAGACAAAGATGACTCGTCCCCCCCCTTCTACAAATCCCTGAACATACATGATAAAGTACTGCATAACTGCCTCATGGATTCAGGGGCTTCCCATAACCTTATGCCAAAAATAGTCATGGAAGAATTGGGACTAGAAGTGACAAGGAATTATCATGATTTATATTATTTCAATTCAAGGAGAGTGCAGTGTCTAGGAGTCATCAAAGACCTGGTGGTTTCCCTGTTTCAGCTGCCCATGAAAAGTGTGGTCATGGATATTGTGGTAGCCGACGTCCCCCCTAAATTTGGTATGTTGTTGTCTAGGTCATGGATCAAAAATCTTGGAGGGACACTACAGATGGATCTCACATATGCCACCATTCCGGTCTTCGGAGGGGAACAAAGGAGATTATACAGAGAAGCCCAGCTAGCCTATATTGTCAGTGATGAAGGAGACCCGACCAATCACCCCATCTTTGCACTTGACACCGACTTGAGGTCTAGTTTACTGCATCTTACCGATGCCCCTGAAATATTTTTACTAATCATAAAACACCCCAGCCCTTATCACCCGATTTCCCCCCAAATCTCCTCTGTGTGGAAGATGCTTTTTGACGGAGCCTCTTCTAGCGAAGGAGCTGGCGCTGGAGTGGTTTTCATATCACCTTATCAAGAAGTCATATCCCTGTCATACAAGCTAGAATTCGAAGTCACCAACAACATGGAAGAGTATGAAGCTCTTGTTATGGGTATGAGGTCTGCAAAGGAAATGGGAATTGAAGAAATAACAATATCCAGAGATGTTGAATTGATTATTCAGCAAATAAGGAATGCTTATCGTGCCCATAATCCCCAGCTCAGGAATTATCGAAATGAAGTATGGGACCTCATTGATAATTTCTTCTTGGCTTTTAACATTTCTTTCATTCCGAGGGGAGAAAATACTTTGGTCGATTCTTTAGCTGTCTCAGCTAGTGTGCTCAAGCTTCCTCTGCCGCCTATGTTAAAAAATGATGTTGATATAAGATATAGGCCCTCAGTGCCAGACAATGTCAAGCATTGGAAGGTGTTCGAGGATGACTCAGAACTCGAAAGGTTTCTCCAATCTGTGGATAAATTTTCTACGTTGCACATTGACCAGGATCCCGACCTGGAAAGTGACCCTCGTCCTGAGGAGTTTTAAAATAAAATCGCTAATCATCAGATCATTCAGCTGCCCAGCAATCACATTCCGAGAGGACTTGTCCCTTTAGAAAGATTGTTCGATGGGAATGATGTGCCGGTAAAGGGCAGGGTCTCAAATGAAGATGCCAAGACAGCCGAATGCAACATTGGTTCACAGGATGAGCCTAGATTTGTCAAATTGTCAAGCAGCCTGACCAATGAATAGAAGGCTGAGTACACGGAGTTGCTCAGAGAGTTCGCCGATGTGTTTGCATGGAAATATGAAGACCTCAAGACGTATGACACGTCTATCATCGAGCACAAGATCCCACTAAAGGAAGAGGCTAAACCATTCAGACAGAAGTTGAGACAGATAAATCCCATGTTGCTACCTGTCATGGAGAAAGAAGTGGAGAAATTGTTAGATGCCCAAATTATTGTCCCCTTGAGATATTCTGAATGGGTGGCCAATTTGGTCCTAGTAAGAAAGAAGAGTGGAGAAATCATACTCTATGTTGATTTCAGGAATCTCAACAGAAGCTCAAAGAAAGACAATTACCCCCTACCTAAGATGGAACACATACTGCAGAGGGTAATTGGTGCTTCCAGGATATCCATGATCGATGGGTTTTCTGGCTGTAACCAGATATCGGTCATACCTGAGGACAGGGAGAAGACAACCTTCACCACTCCTTGGGGCACGTTCATGTATGCCAAAATTCCATTTGGGTTGATGAATGCAGGAGAAACGTTTCAGCGGGCCATGGATATAGCCTTCATCGGGGAAAAGGACCAGTTCGTAGTGATCTATCTGGATGATATCACAGTCTTCTCCAGGATAGACAAGGAGCACCGCTGCCACCTGAAGAGAGTCTTCTTGAAGTGTCGAAGGTTTGGCCTATCCCTGAACCCCAAGAAGTCTTTGTTTGCTATGCAGGAAGGGAAGTTATTGGGACATATAGTATCGGCAGCAGGGGTGAGAATTGATCCCAGCAGGATGGAGGCAATTCAAGCCTTGTCACTTCCTAGGTCTAAAAAAGAGGTTCAGGCCTTTTTGGGGAAAATTAATTTTCTAAGGAGGTTTGTCTCAAATTTTTCCAAGCTAGTGAAACACATCACGGCCATGCTCAGGAAGGGAAACGAAGTGAAATGGACCGTTGAGCCCAGAGCCTCTTTTGACCAAATTAAAAAGGCATTGACTGAGGCACCTGTGATTATCAGTCCTGACTATTCCAAAGAGTTCCTAATTTTCTCTTTTGCTTCTTTTGATACAGTAGCAGCGGTCTTATTGCAGAAAAATGAGGAAGGGCATGAGCAACCCATTGCCTTCTTCAGTAGGGCGTTAAGAGATGCAGAGAGCAGATATGAAATCATGGAGAAGCAAGCCTATGCCTTAGTGAAAGCTCTTAAAGATTTCAGAGTCTATGTCTTGCATTCAAAAGTAACAGCATATGTTCCTTCAGCTTCCGTGAAGAACATTCTTGTGCAGCCTGACGTAGATGGGAAAAGAGGCCGATGGATCGCAAAAATTCTGGAATTTGACTTAGAAATAAAACCCACCAAGTTGGTCAAGGGGCAAGGCTTAGCCAAGCTACTTGCTGAATCCAACTGCGAAGCCTTGGGAGTTAGTTTCATCAATACTCGCTTAGGATCTCAGCAAGCTGAATCGCCTAGACAAGGCTCTCAAGATGGCTTATCGCTGGCAGAATGTGCTTGGTATCGTGATATTCTATATTTTCTGCAAAAATTGAAGCCCCCCGATGGAATGGGAAAAATCAAAGCGAGGGCTCTTAAGCTCAAGGCAGTCAGGTATTGCCTCATTGACCAAACCTTGTACTGGAAAGACCCTCTAGGGGTATTTCTGAGATGCCTGAACCCGCAGGAGGCCCAAAAGGTTACGTTTGATTTTCATAGCGGCCTTTGCGGAGGTCATCATTTCTGGAAGACCACAGCGCGCAAGATACTCCGAGCTGGGTATTACTGGCCCACTTTATTCCCCGATGTTTGCAGGGAAATCAGAGCTTGCACCAAATGTCAAAAGTTCTCAGGAAAGCAACAACTCAAGTCACTGCCATTGAAACCCATAGTAGCTTCAGCACCTTTTCAGCAGTGGGGGTTGGACTTCATCGAAGAAATTCATCCTCCCTCAAGTGGTAAGCACAGATGGATCCTGACTACAATAGATTATTTCACCAAGTGGATAGAAGCTGTCCCCACCAGAAGCGCATCACACAAAGTAATTATCAGCTTCCTGGAGGATATCATAGCTCGATTTTTCTATCCCAGCAGAATTGTTACCGATAATGCTGCTTCTTTCAAATCCGAACCTCTAATTAAGTTCTGTGAGCAGTTCCAGATCTCGCTAATTCACTCCACCCCCTACTATCCCCAGGACAACGGTTTAGCGGAATCCTCTAACAAAATCCTGATAAAGATCATCAAAAGAGTGTTAGAGGATAACAAAAGAGCCTGGGATTCAAATTTGAAATTCGCTCTGTGGGTCGATCGTGTCATGATGAAGAAGTCTCTGGGCACTTTGTCGTTTCAGCTAGTCTACGGAGCAGAGGCAGTTTTCCCTACTCAGCTCGCCTTACCTGTGGTGAAGTTCTTTCAAGACTATGAGGGAGAACCAAATCATATGATCAGAAGAATTCATAAGATAGTGGAAGTGCAGCAGATCAGAGAACAAGTGAGGGACGCAACTTACAGTCATCAGCTGAAGATCAAGCAGGCTTTCGACAGAAAGGTCAAGAAAAAGGAGTTCGAGATCGGGGACTTGGTATTTAAGTGGGACGCATCCAGACATGATAAAGGCAAGCACAACAAGTTCGATGCCCTCTGGATCGTCCCCTTTAAAATCTATGAGATTTTCTCCAACAACACATATGGGTTGCAGGATTTGGAGGGTGAAGAGGTTTTCAACAGCCGAGTGAATGGGCATTTTCTGAAAAAATGTTTTATTTGAGCCTTAGACGGCTCCTCTGTTTGTAAATATTGTCTTTTAGTTCTTGTTTAGTTTCTTTTTGTATGTTTTCGGCCTAATAAGTGACTCCATAGCCCAATATCAAGGCACTGAAGCTGCGGAAGGAGTTCTTAGAGCATCGCAGGGACGACTCTATCCCCCATGGAGCCTAATGTTAGCAATATTTCTTGTCTCGGGACAAGAAATAGAAACAAGACAGCGAAAGTCTCAAATCCCCGAGAGTTAATAGGGACCGTCCATCTGGAAAGGACGCGTGGCAGGAGATCAGTGTTATCGGGGAGGGTCCCGACAGGGAAGTGTCCATCGGAGTTGAAGCTCATCGGAAAATCGGGTAATTGGTGCTTCCAGGATATCCATGATCGATGGGTTTTCTGGCTATAACCAGATATCGATCATACCTGAGGACAGGGAGAATACAACCTTCACCACTCCTTGGGGAATGTTCATGTATGCCAAAATTCCATTTGGGTTGATGAATGCAGGAGCAACGTTTCAGCGGGCCATGGATACAGCCTTCATCGGGGAAAAGGACCAGTTCGTAGTGATCTATCTAGATGATATCACAATCTTCTCCAGGATAGACAAGGAGCACCGCTGCCACCTGAAGAGAGTCTTCTTGAAGTGTCGAAGGTTTGGCCTATCCCTGAACCCCAAGAAGTCTTTGTTTGCTATGCAGGAAGGGAATTTATTGGGACATATAGTATCGGCAGCAGGGGTGAGAATTGATCCCAGCAGGATGGAGGCAATTCAAGCCTTATCACTTCCCAGGTCTAAAAAAGAGGTTCAGGCCTTTTTGGGGAAAATTAATTTTCTAAGGAGGTTTGTCTCAAATTTTTCCAAGATAGTGAAACACATCACGACCATGCTCAGGAAGGGAAACGAAGTGAAATGGACCGTTGAGCCCAGGGCCTCTTTTGAACAAATTAAAAAGGCATTGACTGAGGCACCTGTGCTTATCAGTCCTGACTATTCCAAAGAGTTCCTAATTTTCTCTTTTGCTTCTTTTGATACAATGGCGGCGGTCTTATTGCAGAAAAATGAGGAAGGGCATGAGTAGGCCATTGCCTTCTTCAGTAGGGCGTTAAGAGACGCAGAGAGCAGATATGAAATCATGGAGAAGCAGGCCTATGCCTTAGTGAAATCTCTTAAAGATTTAAGAGTCTATGTCTTGCATTCAAAAGTAACAACATATGTTCCTTCAGCTTCCGTGAAGGACATTCTTGTGCAGCCCGACGTAGATGGGAAAAGAGGCCGATGGATCGCAAAAATTCTGGAATTTGACTTAGAAATAAAACCCACCAAGTTGGTCAAGGGGCAAGGCTTAGCCAAGCTACTCGCTGAATCCAACTGCGAAGCCTTGGGAGTTAGTTTCATCAATACTCGCTTAGGATCTCAGCAAGCTGAATCGCCTAGCCAAGGCTCTCAAGATGGCTTATCGCTGGCAGAATGTGCTTGGTATCGTGACATTCTGTATTTTCTGCAAAAAATGAAGCCCCCAGATGGAATGGGAAAAATCAAAGCGAGGGATCTTAAGCTCAAGGCAGTCAGGTATTGCCTCATTGACCAAACCTTGTACTGGAAAGACCCTCTAGGGGTATTTCTGAGATGCCTGAACCCGTAGGAGGCCCAAAAGGTTACGTTTGGTTTTCATAGCGACCTTTGCGCAGGTCATCATTTCTGGAAGACCACAGCCCGCAAGATACTCCAAGATGGGTATTACTGGCCCACTTTATTCCCCGATGTTTGCAGGGAAATCAGAGCTTGCACCAAATGTCAAAAGTTCTCAGGAAAGCAACAGCTCAAGTCACTGCCATTGAAACCCATAGTAGCTTCGGCACCTTTTCAGCAGTGGGGGTTGGACTTCATCGAAGAAATTCATCCTCCCTCAAGTGGTAAGCACAGATGGATCCTGACTACAACAGATTATTTCACCAAGTGGATAGAAGCTGTCCCCACCAGAAGCACATCACACAAAGTAATTATCAGCTTCCTGGAGGATATCATAGCCCGATTTTTCTGTCCCAGCAGAATCGTTACTGATAATGCTACTTCTTTCAAATCCGAACCTCTAATTAAGTTCTGTGAGCAATTCCAGATCTCGCTAATTCACTCCACCCCCTACTATCCCCAGGGCAACGGTTTAGCGGAATCCTCTAACAAAATCCTGATAAAGATCATCAAAAGAGTGTTAGAGGATAACAAAAGAGCCTGGGATTCAAAGTTGAAATTCGCTCTGTGGGTTGATCGTGTCACGATGAAGAAGTCTCTGGGCACTTCGTCGTTTCAGCTAGTCTACGGAGCAGAGGCAGTTTTCCCTACTCAACTCGCCTTACTTGTGGTGAAGTTCTTTCAAGACTATGAGGGAGAACCAAATCATATGATCAGAAGAATTCATCAGATAGTGGAAGTGCAGCAGATCAGAGAATAAGTGAGGGATGCAACTTACAGTCATCAGCTGAAGATCAAGCAGGCTTTCGACAGAAAGGTCAAGAAAAAGGAGTTCGAGATCGGGGACTTGGTATTTAAGTGGGACGCATCCAGATAGGATAAAGGCAAGCACAACAAGTTCGATGCCCTATGGATCGGCCCCTTTAAAATGTCTGAGATTTTCTCCAACAACACATATGGGTTGCAGGATTTGGAGGGTGAAGAGGTTTTCAACAGCCCAGTGAATGGGCATTTTCTGAAAAAATGTTTTATTTGAGCCTTAGACGGCTCCTCTGTTTGTAAATATTGTCTTTTAGTTCTTGTTTAGTTTCTTTTTGTATGTTTTCGGCCTAATAAGTGACTCCATAGCCCAATATCAAGGCACTAAAGCTGCGGAAGGAGTTCTTAGAGCATCACAGGGACGACTCTATCCCCCATGGAGCCTAATGTTAGCGATATTTCTTGTCTTGGGACAAGAAATAGAAACAAGACAGCGAAAGTCTCGAATCCCCGAGAGTTAATAGGGACCATCCATCTGGAAAGGACGCGTGGCAGGAGATCAGCGTTATCGGGGAGGGTTCCGACAGGGAAGCGTCCATCGGAGTTGAAGCTCATCGGAAAATTGGGGTTCTTGGAGGTGAGGGAACCGTTGCATCAAACACTGTGATATCACGATATGCGATATCCCGATGCCAAGAGTGT
Source organism: Picea engelmannii (assembly GCA_009831015.1). Lineage (NCBI taxonomy): Eukaryota > Viridiplantae > Streptophyta > Pinopsida > Pinales > Pinaceae > Picea > Picea engelmannii. The sequence goes on along the minus strand of ML793293.1, from coordinate 349,363 downwards.
GGGGCCACGGAAGTCGGCGGAGGACAGGTGGCAGTCTTTCGCGACGGGGAAGGGACCGTTGACAGGTCAACGACCATGGGCCATCGGGGATCAGAGATTCGCAAGTCTGGAGGACTTGTGAATCGTGACACCGCAAGTGCTGAAACTTCGATAGGAGGGTAAAGCCACGGTCGTGGAGGCATGATCATATGCGACAGGAGTTAAGATCAGGAGGGCTCGCGCGCGAAAGAAGCTCATCGCAAATCAGGGATTAGAAAGGACCTGTGGATCAGGTTGTTGCAGCAGTGATTCCCGAGGGATTCCAAGGAGCCGCTTCGACTCAGAAGAGGGGATTTAAAACGATCCTGAAAGAATAAAGGCACGGTGATGTCCCAGGTACCAATTCGATGCGGGCTAGATCCCAGTACCTGCTGGAGATTAATGAAGAAAAGAGAGGATGGCTCAAAACTCACATCACTCATTTATTGCAGAGTATGGAAATCCCGGCCGAAAGTCTACCCGAAAAGGTACCCTGTACCGATTCTCTTCAGGAAGGTCACGCTGAGTCTTCAACTCACCAGATGAACCTGCACACACCAATTCAACATTCAAAGGGCTCAGCTACCACCCTGGCATGAGCCATGCTGAACTAAAGAGGCGTATTATAGGGGAACAAAGGACAGATTTGATTGAGGAGACGTCACCCTTTGAAAGTTTTGAGACTTCTCTACTGGACAAGAGAAGGGGAGGAGTATATGTAGGCATTTTTGCCATTTTGTAAGCATCGATGGTAGAGCAGAGCTCCCTACTGTAATGTTTTAACAGCTATTCTAGATTTCAGCTTATGCATCTGTATATGATATTTCTTGTTTTTAACAGACAGTTCTTCTCACTCCGGCTATTTTCATCTCATGCTAAGAGAGTTCGTGATTCACTGAGTCGCACGGGTTATTGCAGTTATGTCATGATAAAAGATTTATTGTTGCATTACTGCATTCTCTGGTTTTGCGTTTGAATGTAAGATGATATATGATTTGGACGTCTTCTTCCTCAGTCTGTTAGAAACCTGTTGTTTATAACAGACCTCTGCGTTCCTCTCATAAAAGTCTTCCGCCTGTTCACCCTTTACTACAACTCACTGTCTAAAATTTATGCAAGACCTCACTTTCTCATGCATACTTGGCCTGGTTTCAGAGTTGGAACGCTATTGTTTTGAGTTTCCTTCCATTCGATAACCCATATATGAACAATCGTGACATAAAACTGATGGGCGTCGGGCTCTGCTCCTGCTAGCAATCCAGGAGTGACTTCCATCGCCAACAGTTTCTATAAGGAGAATCTTCTAGAATGTGAGGTGGCGTCTGTATGGTTGTGATCCTACTGTATTCTCTAATTTGGTGGGATCATCCTCATCCCTTTAACCACTTCACCTTCTCTTATATAATGATGGGTTTCTCATGGAAGAGGTTAAGCAATATTAAGCAAAGAATTGATGAACGAATAGGTTGAAGACTGTATGAAGAATCTTGTTTCAAGTGATTCTTGAGGCCTCCATTTGTCCATCAATCTTTTGTGGATCATCTTCATGCAAATTTCGGAGCAAGTGTATGTGTGTGTTGGAACAAAGGACCTATAAAAGGGAACTTGCGACATCAAGCCAATTCAATTTTATCTTCTACTTTTACTTAATATAATACAATGGCATGTTTCTTTCCCATAAAATCATTCTCATTTTATTACATGACTCCTTGATCACATCTTTAAGTTTTCATTGAATCTATTATTGTTGCCTTCACTTCGGTTGGTTTGTGTCATTGCAGATCCGATTTCACGAGAGCACCGGGGTGAAGCAGGGACAACAAAGATATAAGAAATCATTATATAAAGGTATGTCATTCATTCCTTCTTTGGTAGTAAATTCAATGATCGCAACTTAGGGAAACCATCATGTCCCATCTCGTTTTGTTCTAGATCCAGGTGGATCTAGGGATATTAGTTTATGTCCGCATTTACTGATTTATCCAATAACATGGTTCGAGACAATCCCATTAAATTTTGGGGCTTCTTCAAGGTTTTCAGGGTGCGAATGATTGTCGATGTCCTCAACCTGTTGGCCCTGTCCCCCTTTTGGCACATCAATGTCCATGCCCACTGGTGTTGTTTGTTGAGTTTCCTCCACGATAGGTGTGGGGATTCCTGGTGTCATATCGGGTGACGATATTTCCTCCACATTGACGACTTCTGGAGGCTGAGGTGTTTTATGTTCACTTCCCTATGGTTACAGTGGTGGTTTGATGTTGCTGTGAGGTCGTCTGCAAGTCTGGCTCGACTCTCCTAGTTTGGGTGGTGCCATGTTGGTAAAAATACTTTCCACTGAGCTTAGTGGCCTCTGTAACCTCTGCAAACTTCGCTCTCTGCTCTGTATATTCTATCGCTCTATGCTTTTCTCAATTTCACAATAACCCTTTCAATCATGGCATGCTTCCCATATATAGAAATTGGGTGAAACTTCTCGGAGACGTTTTAAATGAACAAGTTCTTCTCGCGTACTTTCCATTGATCTCCCTTGTCGTCGCCAGTTGAAGCGATTAATGCGGCATCGTGTCAATCATTTTTTTCATTTAAGTTTGATAGTCGTCGTCCATTGGTGCTTTATTTGTCATACCCATCATTCCCGTTGTTTACTCTTTTTAGTGATCGTTGGTCTTTTCTCCATCATTCTATCATTTCCGAGTGTGTGTGCTCATTCTCTTTGTTGTGCACTATGCCTTTGTTTCTCTCTTTTGATGTTTGGCGTGGTAACCCCTCTGGTTTTTTTTGTTTTTATTTTTAAGTGCTGAGAGGTTGACTGTCCCTATACAACTTTAGTTGACTCCCATTAATTCTCCCTCTAAGTTTTGTTCCTCCTAAATCCTTCAACTATACAACTCTCTCATCTGTGACAGTCTTTACTTTGTATGGTCCTAACCAATGCATTCTGATTTTTCCTGGGTGCTGAAGGGATTTACTATCATACACCAAGACTAAGTCTCCTTCCTTGGAATATTTCCTCTTGATATGTTTGTCATGCCAAGCTTTGTCCCTTGTTTTCTATACTTCTTGGTGAAACCCTGCTAGAATCCTATCTTCCTCCATGATCATCAACTAATGTATCCTTTCATGTACTGTGCCCCTCTCTGTCATGTTTGTAATTGTTGCTACGCACAGAATAGGTACCAAAAATTCTAATGGCACCACTGCTTCTTGTCCATACACCAGTCTAAATGATGTGTGTACTTTCAAATTTTTGCATGTGGTCCTGTACGCCCACAGTACTGTTGGTATCTTCAAATCCCAATCATCCCTATTAATGTTGCAGATCTTCGTCAGTGCATTTTCAAGGATTTTGTTAAAGGCTTCCACCGGTCCATTTTCTTGATGATGATATGGTGTACTCTTTTGATGATAAACTTCAAACTCCTCAGTCATATCCTTAATAGTGTTGTTGATGAAGTGAGTGCCTTGGTCACTCATCAAAATCTTTGGGCAGCCAAATCTAGTGATCACTTGCTCAAACAAGAAGTGTTTTTTTGTCTCCGCGCTGCAATCTTTTACCGGTGCTTCTTCTTCCCATCTTGTCAAATATTTTGTCGCAGTGATAATGTACCTCACTCCTGACCTTTTTGTTGGTGGGTTAATTGGTCCCACAAAATATATGGCCCATTTATAGAATACTCACAAGGTTACTTGTGTTCTGAGGGGCATCTCATCCCTTCTATTCGGTTTACCAAACCTATGGCATACATCACATTTCTGGTAGTAGTCCTTTGAGTCTCTGTGAATGGTCGACCACCATAGTCCTGCGTGCAATACCTTCTGCATGGAAGCTTTGTCTACATAATGTCCTCCTGTTATTCCCTCGTGGGCTTATGCTAATATCCTTGGTCTTTCATGTTCTAGCACACATCTTCTCAAGATGTTATCTGTACCCATTTTATATAAGTGTCCTGCGATCAATTGATAGTCTACAACCCTGACTACCAGGTTTTTCTTCTTCGCAGTGTTGAATTTCTGTGGCACAGTCCATGTACTCAAGTACTGGATGATGTCTGCAAATTATTCATCAGATATCTAGACTGAAAATAGTTGTGCGTCGGGAAAATTATCCTCTAGACTCGTAGGTTGCTCCCCTGGTGATCAGGTCCTGTGTTCAACTTTCTTGGTTTGACTATCACTTCAATGTCAAATTCCTAGAACAACAGTAACCATCTACAAATTATCCCCCCCAACACTATCTTGTTGATGAGGTATTTGAACGTTGAATGGTCAGTGATCCTCGACTAGTGATCATGTCTTATGTTCAACTTTCCTAGTTTGACTATCACTTCAAGTTCAAATTCCTGGAACAACAGTAACCATCTACAAATTCTCCCCCCCAAACATTGGCTTGTTGACGAGGTATTTGAGCGTTGAATGGTCAATAAACATATTGAAATGTTTTTCCAATAAATAATGTCTGAACTTCTGAAGCGCATAGACCATAGTTAAGCCTTCCCTTTCTGTGGTATTGTAGTTTTGCTTCGATTTCGACAATTTTCTGCTAGCAAATGCTATAGGATGGTCCAATTCTCCTGCTCCTGGTTATGCTAGAATAGATCCAAGTGCTATGGCTGATGCATCTACATGTACGTGGAATGTTTTTTCCTAATCTAGGAATACTAGTATTGGTGTGGTTACCATCTTCTCTTTTAGGGTGCCCAATCCATGTTGACAATCCTCATTCCACTGAAACTTTGTGTCTTTCCTTATCAATTTTTCCATTGGTGTAGTGATCTGTGCATACCCCTTTATAAACTTCCTGTAGTATCCTGTATGTCCCAATGTCACTCGCAATTGGTGGACTATTTTTGGTGGTGGTAGATTAACAATTACTGCAATCTTGGCAGGATCTACTAGCAAGCCTTGCTTGCATAATATATGGCCCATTAGTATCCCAAAAGGTGTTTTGAAGATGCACTTCTTGATATTTAAAGATATTTGGCACTGCTTGCATCTTTCTAAAATCATCTAGAAGACCTCTAAATGGTCTTTCAATAGACTATATGTCCAATCGTCCAGCTATACCTCTAGAAACTGGTGGATAAACTCTTTAAATGTAGCTATGACTACTCTCGAAAATATTGTTGGTGCATTCTTAAATCCAAACTACATGAATGTATACTGGTAGGATCCCCATTCTATGACAAAAGTGGTCTTGTATATGTCTGTTGGTGCTATCTTGATCTGATAGTATCCTGAGAATCCGTCGATGAATGAATAAGATTCTTGTCCTCCTACATTCTCCATATTTCATCTGTGAAGGGAGTAGGGAATGAGTCATGTAGGCATGCATCCTTCAACTTCCTCAAGTCGAAACATATTCTTATCCCCCCTTGTTTCTTCTCCTGAACTATAATAGAGCTTACTCATTCAAAATCTTCTACAGGTTCTATGATTCCAGCCTCCAACATCCTATCCATCTTGGCTTTGATTTTTTGATTATATATCAGGTTTAGTCTATATGGTCGTTGTCTGATCGGTATTTCCTCAGCTCTGAGAGTATCTTCGTTTCTCCTAACTCTCCTTCTATGCCTTTCATTTCGATGAATGTTGTTGGGAACAGGTCATTGTACTCATGTAGTAACTCTGTTATACTTTCCATTGTTTGCTCATCCCAATAGTCTCCAATGTTGGCCATTTTGGGATTCTCAATTGTCCCGATGTTGAATTTCTTCTCCTTGATCGACTCAGTGATTACTTATGATTCCAGAGGTGGACCTTCCACTTCTCTCTCGCCTTCAACTTCCTCAATCTGAATATCATGTGGGTCATCTTCATTTAGTTCTTCTTCCCGCACGTGGTAGCATGACAATAGTTCTTTTACTGTTTGTATGTTTTGTTGTTGTTCTTCTGTCATGAGTTCAACCTTCGGTTCTTTAATGAATATCACCCCTCTGATTTTTTTAAGTGTTGCATCTATGTTGGGGTTCTCATGCTCAAATGAGAAAGTGACAATAAAGTTTTGTTGTAGTACTGTCTAGTTCATAGTTCCTCTACACAGTTCCTAGTTTGTATACCAGTTTGTTGGGATGCCCTCTAATGTATGAACGAAATGGTGAGGCCATTCCTCCGGTGGTGTCATCCTCCATAGAGTTTTTCATTTCTCCAAGTGTTTTTTTGGTGCTCACTGTCCATCATATTTCTCTAACTGGTTTCTTCCTTGTTCTATGCCAAACCTAATGCGCAGTAATCGCTTACATTGATGCCAGTCTTTCACTGTTTCTTTGTGCACACCCCACCATATCGCAGGTGTTTCCTTGAGTGCTATATCCAAGGATAAAATTTTATGATTATCTAACACTTCATCTTCGTATCGTGTTAAGAATGATTCTAGGTCATTTAGCCCATGGAAGATGGGAAGTTACTTTATCTCCGTACCTACCCATCTTACTGTGCGGTCTATTCTTGCGCATCTTCTTGTGGAGACTTCGTGTAACCTCTGCTGCCAATTTTCTAAGCTCGTATCTGAGTCTGACGCACATGAGGTGATGCTTCACCAACTAAGTATCCCATATGTAGTTGGTTTCACGTAATATTCATCTCACTTAGTTGTTCTGTACAACTAATTAATTTCCTCCAGGTCCAAGCAAGTAGGCTCTACGAACCTTTCCCCTTCTGATGGGTCCAGTGGCGCAATGAATCTGTATTCTCCTGACTCGAAGGTCATATTCCACATCTTTAAGTTGATTATGGCCTGGTTATCAAACACCCAATCCAAACCCAACAATGATGGATAAGGTGTTGTGTCATCCACTATCTCGATTACTTCAAAGTCGGCTTTAGTCTGTACTCCATCTAGGTCTACTGTTACTCCTTTTAGTCTTCCAATTGGTAGAACTCTGTGTTGATTTGCTAGTTTCAACTGAACAGGTGAATATTATAATGTCGGTTCTCCCATACATTTCCATGTATTCTTGGGTAATACATTAACTTAAGATCCTAAATCTAGTATAATATCTCCCATGTTGAAATCTCCAATGTTGGTGTTCAACCTGAATTCCCTACTTGTTCTCCTCCTTGTATGTAGGTGATTGACTGTTTTCTGTTCTAACTTTCCTTCTACTTCTATGCTACATATTTCTAGCATATTTTGTAATACTTTAACAGAGGATGGATCATTTAGTAGTCTAACACAGGATTGAAAAAAACCCTTAATGGTACTTACTTGTCCCAGTGGTTGTGGTTTTTCGATGTGATCCAACGATGGAGGCATCTCATACTCTGGTATTTCCTTATTATGTTGCATGGTTGATGTCGATGCAATGTCTGGCTTCAAGAATTCTTGTTTGGATTGCTTGAATATCTCTTTTTCATTCTGTGCATCAAACTTCTTCCTTGGTTCGACATTCCTCTTCACCCATTGGTGTTTTGCTGGCTCTTGTCGTATTGCGTCGATTCCTTTTTTAGCTCCTCCTCATGTAAGTATGTTGATGTTTCTTCCTTCATCCCTCGCTTTTGATGAAATCCACTGAACATTCTGATTATTCTAGTTTCTCTTCTCATGGATCTTCCCTAATAGTGTTGAGCATTCTTCTGTGTCATGATCTAATGCACGACAATACATACAGGTCACTGGTGGAAGTGTACATTCTCTTGCGTAGTGTCCTGGTTGTTGAAAATTGTGACATACCACTGGTCTTATAGCTCTTCCAAAGCCTCCTCTAGCTCTAGCTCCACCTCTGTAGCCAACTCAATCCCCTCGCAGTGCGTTATACTAAGGTGCTTGGTTATAATGTGCGGTATTATAGTGTGGTTGTGCGGTATTATACTATGGTTGTGCAGTGTTGTATGGTTGATGCACAGTCTTGTACGAGGTTGGTACTTGGTTAAATTGAGGTGTGACTTGCTCAATCATCATTTATTCTTGCACCCTGTATGCATCTGATGTTCTTTCCCTCATCAAGTCCATGGTTCTGCAATCTTTGTCATCATGGCCTACTAACTTGCAAAAGTTGCAATACGAGATTTTCGGTACTCTCTGGTACTTCTACATCATTGGGCAGTGGTATGGATCATGACCCTATTTATTACAAATATCACACCATAGTCCTCTTGTTGGTAATGGATTTGGAATTCCTGCTGCCATGTACTGCACGAATGTTGGAAATTCGTTCTTATGGTGTCCTTCTGTCCTACATGTGGTACACCAAATGGCTTCTCTTTTGTCCTTACTTTTTTTCTAGTTCAGTTGGAACGTTAAGTTCTTCAGATCCTCCTTTAGCTCCTATATGGTTGGATTTGTCTTCTGATATTGGTTCTCTTCCAGTTTTAGGGCTGCTTGTAAAGCCTCTACCTGCATCTGAAAATGTTTTTGTCGCAACAGATACTTCAAGTGTGGTAGCAATGAATTGACGAACATATGCCTATGTTGCATATATGTCATGATGTATTTTATCTTTCCTTTCAGTCGTTTGAATCTATGGTCAATCTCCCACACAGATTCTCTGGGTTTCTATTTAATCTCTATCATATCGTTCATGTATTGATCCTCTGAACAAGGCTTTTGTAACTCATTTATCAACAACTTCTTGATATCTCCAATCGGTCTGGTTGTCCCTGGCGGACTGTTTCAGCTAAACTCATGTACCAATATAGTGCATTATCTCTTAGTGTGATAGCTAACTGTGCAAGTTTAGTGTCCTCATCTGTGATCTGTTTTTCTTCCCAAATCTTCTCACAGACAAAAAAGTGCTTCTCTAAGTCCTTTGATGCTTCTCCTTTGAATTCTGTTAACCTGATGGTTGGACCATGTCCTGCCATTCTAAATGATGAAATACTACCTCTGCATGATGTAGACACTTGACTACTGCTTCATGAATTGGCTCCCCCAGTTGTTGTTCCTTGTGTAGATGTACTTCTTGTTGTCTTCCTTCTCCTGAAATTCGGTTTTCTAAATGGTGGTGTTCTTCTTGGTGTGTTAGTCGCACATGGGTTTATGGGTTCCACACTAACATTGATATGGATAGGAGTGTTGCCTTCTATTTCCTCTCTTGGACCTCTCATATGTTGTGCACAAGATTTCCTCAATATACTCCACATCCCGAAGATCCTCTACTTCCTCTTCATCAATTGCCAAGCCTTCCCTCGCGACTACGACTCTCTTCTTGGTGTTCACCTTATATTGGTAGGGTACTCCAATACGTGTCTTTCCACTTGTTTCCATGATCCACTTGATCTGGTCTTCGTCCATCATAATAGGGTCCAAGGCCTCCTCCTTCTTTCCTTTATCCCCTTCTCCTTCTATCTCTCACTTTCCTGTCAGTGCTTCCCCCCTTCCCCCATGCACATAGGGAAGTTTAGTTGTATGATTCCATCATCATTACACCTTTGTTATTTAGTAATATCTTAATGGAAGTATATAGAGATATGATGTACCTACCTCAAGGTCCCCTCAAGAACTCTTGTTCAGATGCGCTATAGGACTCCGTTGTATCTACTGCAAACTATGTGATGAATCCAACAACAATGTTGTCTAGCCAGAAATCTACTACACACATAAACTTATTATCAACTCGTTGTAGCTGTACGATCTCTTCAGGGTTCCATTCTAGTTGTCTGATATGATTCATAGGATGGTTGTATTTCAATATTTTTATCCACTCCTGTAATATGTGTGGGAAATCAAGTAAAAATACTTCATGCAAGTCGATGAATACGTACTTGTTCAAATATTTGTGTGGTGTCAAGTTCAAGTTTCTTTTATCTTTCTGTGCAAAATCTAGCTCCTTTATCTTCAACCAGCTTTCTATCTCTTCCTTCATGGGATTCCATGGTCTCAACATCCCTTTTTAGATTCTCATTATTTTACATTTTTTCGTCCAATCACGCATTCTTTTGACACTTATTTAGCATATCTCATATGCTCCATCCCGTTTTCTTCCAATCAATCGACAATAGAACCATTTGTTGGTTTTTCATTCTTTATTCTTTTCTATTGGTATTGAGGATTCCTTGTGGGATATTCTAATTGATAATCACAGATTGACCTTGGTTCAGAACTAAGAATCTTCCCAACAAAATCCCTTAAAACTATCGGCCCCTCTGGTAAAACATAAGGCAACGCAATACCCAAATTGTAATGTGTAGTCTCACTCGAGATAGCTCTATGGGTGGCTGCAATACTCAGGTGTTTTCAACCTGAGATGGAGCAAGATTTGTGGTTGTGCGATGTAACCTTTATTCATTCAATCCCATATCTAGCTACAACATTCATTTGATGCATGCATGTGGAATTCCATATCTACTTAGTTTCTTCATTTATCTAACATTCATCAATTAATTCAAACACCAAGATGCATTCATTAATTCACATAAAAAAATAATTTACCATGGTTCACCCCTTCCTGGGATACGTCCACAAAGATTTGGCTCTCGAGCTTTATTATAGTTTATAAATATATCACGCCGCACATGGTTACAATATTAGTTATTCCTCTCTTCCTCGGCCTCCTCGATCCCTGTGAGGTTGACTAGATCACACCAAGCTCCTCATCCTGTGATCTAACCCTTGAGATCGAGTCACTCACTCCTTCTCTAGCTCACCATCTTAATGACTCATACAGTTCTTACAATTCTCTTCCTCTCTATCTCATCTACTCATTGTGTCCCCTTACATTTCCTAAGTACTACTTATTTATATCCCCGTCTCACCATCCATTACAATGCATTACAAAAACCCTAACCCTAGCGTCGTTAGGTCTTCCTGTTGCATGAAATTGCAAGTAGTCAGCACTCCCCGGTGTATCATGACAAGGGACTAATCGCCTCTCTTGGATCCTTGAAATATGGCGGTGGTGATTTTACCAATCACCTATGGGTTTTGGTGTAACAACAGTCGTACTATCAACAATTAGTATCATAGCTAGAGGTCACGAGTTCGATACACACTCGGCTCGTGCCAAGGGGGAGATTGTTGCATGAAATTGCAAGTAGTCAATGCTCCCCGTTGTATCGTGACAAGGGAATAATCGCCTCTCGTGGATCCTTGAAATCTAGTAGTGGTGAGTTTACCAATCACCTACAAGTTTTGGTGTAACAACAGCCATACTAACAACAATAGCTTACGTTTCTTGAAGACATGTCACGAGCTAAGTAGTTGTCACGTGTTGGACATATTGTCATTGATTTCAATAGTCGATGTGATGATTTGTTGTTATGATGAATTACCATTGTGATTTACCATAGATAAGATTGTCATTGGTGTCAACAGTATATCAGTTACCAGAAAATGTCAAATAGTATGCAGAGATCGAAAGCATAAGCTCAGGAGGAGGAGCGAACAATATGTAGAGATCAAGGCTGGGAATCAAAAGCGTAAGCTTAGGAGGAGGAGAGAACAGTATGCAGAGATCAAAGCTCATAATCAAAAGCGTAAGCTCAGGAGGAGGAGTGAACAGTATGCAGAGATCAAAGCTTGGAAGGAAAAGTGTAACCTCAGGGTGAGAAGCCTCAACAGTCGTCTGATCAAGAAATTGATCATGTTGATCATCTAATATTATGGACGTCGGTCATATGAGTGACCATGGGCTTGAGGACTGTTGGAGGATCGTGATCGTCAAATTTTCAAGATAGATCAATGGCAGGGATGAATTGCGGAGAGCGAAAGAAGAATTAAACAACTCACTAGTTCTAATCCTGTAATTGGTCTAGATCATCAGATATCATAAACCCAAATATCGATGATTGTGATTGATCTAACAAATGATCAAATTAATTTGAATTAATTCGTGATCGTCAGATGCGCTATCGCCAAATCAACGACAGGGATAGATTGCAGATATCGAAAAGAGAATTAAACATCGTGCTATTTCCAATCCCTCAATTAGTCAGGACCATCCTATCTTATAGCCTTGAAGATCGACGATTGTGGTTGACTCAACAACAATGCACAACTTCAAATTGTGGAGTTTTGGTGACGAGTTAAATCACTCGCAATTTGTGGTTCCACAACCACCCTTGATCGTGGATCTGCTTCAAGAGTCTTCATAACCGTTGGATCATTTTAAAGTGGAAGGATAGGATAAGCGAGGCTAAAGGGTTGATAATTTGATTATCTGAATACCCGACAACCGTTGGATCACTTTTGAGTGGAAGGACAAGATAAACTGAAAAATATGAGATCTCAATTATCCGAATACCCGTCAGCCGTCAGATCAAATTAAGTGGAAGGACAGGATAAGTTGAAAGATCTGAGATCTCAATTATTCGAATTTTCGTCAGTCATTGGATCCTTAAGTGAAAAGATAAGGTAATCAAGGGCTAAGATCTGAGATCTCGATTCCCTGAATTCCCGTCATCCATCGGATCACTTTAAAGTGGAAGGATAGGATAAGCAAAGGATGAGATCTCGATTACCCAAATACCCGAGAGCTGTTGGACTTAAACCAAGGCAAAGCAACATCATAGACAAATCGAGCCTTCAATCTAATATCATGATAAAACGAACATCAACCATTTTGGGTCTAAAGATGTGAGGAGGTTACGCTCCGAAAAATCTCACTTCAATAATTTTCAGTTTGAGATTTGAAATTCTTGAAGCTTGGAGAGCTGAAGTCACTCTCAGCCATCGATCTGAGATACCCTTCAGATGCTACTCTGACCGTTAGATCAATGAGATGAATATGTGGCACATCGAGAGATCTACATCGGCAAACCATGTCAGCATGGACATGTGGCAGACCACATCAGCATGGAAATGTGGTAGACCATGTCAGCAAGGACATGTGACAGACCACGTCTACAAGGACATGTGGCAAACCATGTCTACAAGGACATGTGGCAGACCACGTCAACAAGTACACATGGAATAATCAGATGATGACAAGTGTCAAGAAAAAATTGGCTCATTCCATATCAACAAGTGACGTAAGCAAGTTATGTCACTCCGAGAGTTTTACTTCGGGAGTTTTACCACCAACACTTGCCCAAAGTCTCGAAGTCTCAAATGTTGAAGTCCCGAAGTGGACACGAGATGTCCAATCTGAAGATCACTTTGGGAGAATTCTCAACCATCGATCTACTATAGTGGAAGGATAGTGTAAAAGTGGTCTCCACCACTTATGACTTACTCTACAGGTGATCACTCTGGAGGAAAATGGAGTAGGGTTTATTCGAAACCTACGAAGTCTCGAATGTTGAAGTCTCGAAGTGGACATGGGTCATCCGATCTGAAGAACACTTTGGGTGTACACTCAACTATTGATCATATAGCAATGTAAGGATCGAATATGACCATTGATCCAGTTTCGTGATATAAATAAGAGTCGTTCGATCTTTTCATCAAATCTACTTCGGGATATTTGAAAGGTTGTGAAGTCTCGAAGACCTGAAGGGCAAAGTCCCGAAGTCCCGACAATTGTCCATCTCATCGGGAGTTTGAATCATGACCATTGAATTGATAAGCACTCAAGAGCTCGTCTCACCTAGCGTCTAGTCAATGCCATTGGTCATATGGTAAAGAGATTTAAAAGGAAGAATGTAATGTGTCACTTAAATTGATAAGCTTGTGGTTCTACGCTAATGATCATATGAACATGGTTTGAAGGAAGCGTCGATTTATGTAATCATAGAGATGAAGGAAATCGATCCATACCTGTGATCCATTTATGAAAGTAAAGTGGATGCCAAGTTTAAAGTTGAAGACCCAAAATGATGATCTATGGTGGTCCCAAAGTTGTTGTAAATAGACAAGTTAGTTGTAACTTGTTGCACAAGTCAACCCAATAACTTAAACAAGTATAAATACAACCATGATTGGTTCACTTGGAGATGTGGATTTTGGAGAGAATAAGGTGGATTTGGACCTGAGGTCCATGAATATCATCAGGAAGAAGAAGTGAAGAAGGCATGAATATTAGAGGGAAGATAAAGAGAAGAAGGCACGAATTTCAGAGAGAAGATGAAGTGCGGTGATGAGCGTTTATGGTATACCTTTGATCATGAGATAGAGTTGATTCTATAATGGATCACTGCTACTAGATTTGGTTGAACTACTATATGAACTCTAGTTGGATAGACTATGTTCTATCAACAAGCTGGGTCTTGTGGCAAGCTAGGTCTTGCTTGAGAGTTGGTGCTCCTTACTTCAGTTGGTGCTGAATCAAAACAGTTGGTGCTGGGAAAATCCTTATTACTATATTCACATATATACATATAAATTATACAAAAGCTTATACAAACATATGGTATCTCTTTGTGTCCATTGTGATTATGATTTGATTGTTCTTAATCTGTACAGTTATGTTTTAACTGCTAACTTGCAAGAAGAAAAGTTATAAAAGTCCACACACTAATTCACCCCCCCCCCCTCTTAGTGTGGGTGATGTGTTCAACAATTGGTATCAGAGTGGGTTCCTTCAGCACAATTTAAACACCGGAAGGTAGATTCTGAAGAAATGGGTGGACAGATGGCTCTCTCTGCAATTGAATCTCCCTTACTTGATGGAACATATTATTCCTCATGGAGAGAAAATATGAAACAATATTTGAATTCAAGAGGATATGAAGTTTGGAATTCAGTAGTAAGCAAGCCCTGGGACTTAACTACCTCAAAGAATCTATCCAAGATTACAGTCCAAAGAAGAGTAAGGAGGAACAATGAAGTGGCATTGAATATTCTTCTCAATGGATTATCAGATACCGTCAAGGAAAGCATAAGACTATGCACACTTGCCAAGGAATTATGGTTGAAATTAGAAGAGATGTATCAAATCAAAAGACAAGACATAGAAGACATTCCTATCAAGGATGAAGATGAAGACTCAACCATCAATAAAGGTAAATACTCTCCACAATATTTCGATTGCAATAATGTTGATATTGAATCCTCCCCTGCAAGTAAAGAAGAAGACTCAAATACAATAAAAGAATGTTCTATTGGCATTTATCCCATGGAATAAGTAGAAGAAGAACTATCAAAGACCAAACAAAAGTTTGATTGGAGTCTTTGTGAATACCACTATGACCATAATGATTCAGACTATAGCTATCTTTATGACTACACTAAAGAATTTCTTGAAAAGAGTCAAAAGCATATCTTGGAAATAAAGGAAATTCTCAAGGACAATGAAAAGATAATACATGAGCAGAATAATCAGTTAGAAGAAAAAGAAGAGGAGATCAAGAAGCTGAAGAAATATATTAGTCAAGTAAAGGAAAAGAAGAAGGAATATGATGAGCTTAGCAATCAAAAGAATATCCTGTAAATAAAATAAAAGCTAAAAGACAATGAAGAAATCATATATGAGAAAAAGATTCAGTTAGAAAACAAACAAGAAGAAATCAAAAGATTGAAAACATAAGTTACTAATCTAACAAAAGAAAAGGAAGAGGAGATCGAGAGACTAAAAAATGAAATCATTCAAGCAAAAGAAGAATATAAGGAAGATGATGAACCAAGAAAAAACCTTGTAGAACTAAAAGAATTAAGGGAAAGCTATGTCAATCTTAAAATCAAACTTGAAGAAGCCAATAGAAGGGAGGAGGTAGTGAGGAACCAGTTGAACAAAAAGGAAGAATCCTGTCATAAGATGGAAGCATAAGTTGTGAATCTTAGAAAGAAAGTTGAGAAGTCAAACATCCAAATCAAGTTCTTGAACAACTCCATGACCCTGAATGAGATCTTGGATAATCAGAGATCACCAAATGACAAATCCAGTCTTGGATACAACAAGGAAGAAATCAATACTCCTAAGAAACTTGATGTAGGTCCTTCATTTTTAAAAGGTGAAAGCAGATCTGACATAGGTCCTTCATTTTTAAAGGATGAAGATAGGTCTGACACAACTCCTTCATTTGTAAAAAGTGAAAGTAGGTGTTGACACTCAGAACTGAAATGGGTTGCAGCAAATCAGTCCCGAGGCAACCTCGAACCACTTTGGATTGGGAGCTGCCCCTTCCAACCCGAGAGGGATCTCTCGAACAATGTCACAATAGGAATTTAAGTAGCGTGAAAAAGGCGGGTAGATTTATGGGTAAATGATGGTCTTTGATTTTTGGATTTTGGGGGTTAAACCAGGGAAATGGTCCATTGGGCATGGAGTCAAATGAAAACCGAGAAAAAGAGACAATAAAGAGATCAAATAACTTGCGGAAAGTGAGGCAAAGTAAGTCTATCTTTCAGCGCTTTGATAAATCATGATGCAGTAGCGGAAAGAAAAAGGAAAGGCCGACGTAGCAAAGGATATATGCAACATTCTGAAAGTGTAGGTTGGTCTTACACCTGTTGATAGCTGGTGCAGAGGAAAGACATCAAACAATTACAGAAAAACCAAATCTATTCGTTATAGTAGTGGTCGTACTAAAGCATAACGAAGCCCATCAGTTAGAGGAAAACGAAATGTAATGCAGTCGTGATGGATTAAGGAAGACATAAACGATATGTTAAATACAATATCAACTGCGAGTAAGGAACACATAAATGAAGTCCAAACAGATTTAACACAGCTGAAAGAAAAGAAAAACATGCTGAAAGAAATCGACCGTGATGAATCTCACAGTCGCAAGTAACAAATCTTCTTTATTACTCCATTCTGGTTTACAAAAACTCAGTCATTACAATGAAACCCTCTTCGAAAGGGGTTTCCCCCAGTGCTGCACTCATGCGCCTCCCCCCTTCTGTTACATCTATCATTCTTTTTCTTTTTTTTAAAGGAAAAATAAAACTCTTGGCGTTCCAGGAATCTGAAACGGTTCCTCTTCATGGGATCTGCGAACGCCAGGCACGTCTTCTAGAAGCTCTGCTGTTACAAACATTTGTGTGCGCTGGAAAAATGTTGCCATTCTTATCAATAGTGTTTTTGTGATTATGATCATTAGCAAATAACCGAATATGGTGGCACTTCTGAACAAATACAAAAGTCACAGGAGGTTGATAATTTGGTTCAATTGATGCACAGGCCTTGCAGATCGCATCTAATTCATATAAGAGTACCTGATAAAACTGGAAGCCACTCATACCATCTCTGTAAAATATAATTCTTAAAGGCTTCTGTCCCATAGCTTTCGAAAAGAAATTAAGAGTTCCCTTATCATGCCACCAAATACAGTGCCCCTCACAGGATCCTGCCAGGTCTTAAATGAATCTTGGATTAGCTCTTGCCGGTGTGCCTGAGCACATACTAAGCCTGCATACTTTGTGACTTCTGGCCACGAAGTCGAAGATATTCCCACAGGCCATCATAGCTGCTGCACTTTTGTGCTAGCACTTCAGGTGTCAAATCGTTTAACAAATAACAGTATTGTTGTAATTTTGCAACAAGAGCATCAAGATTCCAATTTTCTTTTGGAGTTTCTGGACTAATGTTTGCCTCCAGAATATCATCCATGGTAAGTTATGCATACTCTATCATTTGAGGTTGAAGATTATCAGCTTCAAGAGCACGCCTGCGCTCTGTATAAATACGATCACGTTTTCTATTGAGGACTTCATCAAACTCAAATAGTTGTTTCTGGATCTCAAAAAAGTAGTTTTCCACCTTCCTCTGAGCCTCATCCAATGCTTCTGTAAGCATTTTTGACTCTATTGGTAAGTATTCAACTCGAAACGCTCTCATCAAACCATGTATGTGATCTCCACCAAAAATGAGAAAGATGATGTCTTCAAGACTTAAAAAGAATCTTGAGCTTCCTGGATCACCTTGCCTACCACTTCTTCCACGCAACTGATTGTCAATACGCCTTGACTCATGCCGCTCTGTACCAACTACATGAAGTCCACCTGCTGCAATTACCTTATTTTTCTCCTCTTTTGTATAGATTTTATACTCGTAAACAATAGCTTAAAAAGAATTGCGTAACTTTGCAATGACTTCATCTTGGATTGGACCCTTCTCGCACGCATATGACAAGCGGTATTCTGCCTGTAGCTCAGTCAATGATCTCTTACCCCATGTTCTGACAGGCATCTGAACTGCATCCTCAACCAAGGACAAACTATCTTGGGACAATTTGCATGGAAATAGATTTTCATTCACCTTCCAGTTTTTTCTTAGAGGCAATTTTTGTTTTCTTTCAAATTGCATTTCATCCACTGTGTTAACAATCCTTGTGTTATAACCCTAAAATGCACCATACAGGTTTACCTGGCATCAGGCCAACTCATGCCTCTTCCTAGCCAAAGCCATGCTGAGTAACTCCTCAAAAAATCACTCAAAACAAGCAACCCGCGCCCTAAATTCTCACTGGGCGCGGGAAACCGCTTGCTGTCCCTTTACTGCACGTGGGTATCCGTGGGCTAGCCCAAAACAGCCCGCGAGTACCTAACAAAGCAAAAAATTAGGGAAGTTTCCACCGAGACACAAGGCTTTTTGTCAGTTAACTGAAACTCTCCGCCATGCATGGCCGAGAGTTCGACTAAAACCCTAGCTCTTCCTAACCTATAAAAGGAGGGGTAGGGGTACTAATCAAAGAAGGAAAAAGGATAGCAAAGAAAC
>ML793293.1:309511-330775 GCA_009831015.1 Picea engelmannii | reverse complement strand
AGTTGATTCTTCCATTGTTTGCTCGAAAAGGGGTTGAGATTTTGGGTAGAAGGTTAAAAGTTGAATCTTAAGGGTCATTTTCTGCGTATAAGTTTAGAGCCCTAGCTTATTAGTCCGTAGGGTAGAATACCCAACAACACCTTGGCATAACAAGCTCGTGCAATTTCAACTTTTCCATAAATTCTGCATTTCCACCAAGGATGATATCTGTTCCACGCCCTGTCTTGTGCATGCGCGAAATTTCTACAACAGCTGCTTGCCATTTACCCATAGCTTCCCTGAACACTACATCAAATTCATCCTTTCGTATCATCGGTTTATTGGTCGACACCATTGTCACCATTAGCTTATATATACTCTTGAACTCTGTATGTTCAGTTGCTGCTGTACCAGTCATCCCACGGAGCTTGGGAAACTGGAGAATTTTTTTTTGATAACTTATTGAAGCCAGTGTAACAGTCTCATTCTGAATCAGTAAACCTTCCTTTGCTTCAACTGCCTGATGTAAGCCATCGCTCCATATTCTGCATGACGTGGCCAATAAACTCATCCACAATAAGAACCTCCTTGCCATGGACAATGTAATTCACATCTCTAAAAAATAACTCATTTTCTTTTATGGCATTCAATACAAATGAATCCCATTGTTCTCGAGGATTTTACATTCAAAATTTCTTCAGCATCCTCGTATCCTTCCTCAGTTAGAAAGATTGTCTTCTGTTTTGGGTCGGTTATGACTTTCATAGATATACTTGCATCCACTCGGGCATCTATGGACGAACTAGGGTTTTCTACTTCCTTAACAACGGAAGGTAAGGTACATTATCATACAAAATTTTAGCACTTCTATAATAAAAATCGCAAAATACTGTACCAGACAAGCGACTGCATAACAACCGCTTGTACATTCAAATTTGTCTCTGAATCCATGAATATAGTATCCGTAATGCCCTGCCCTTCACTGCCAGGCAACCATGCAGCTACGAGCGCGTCCACCTTGTCAAAATAGGGTTCCACCACCAACGGTCTCCCCCAAAAGTTTGGTCGAATTGTCAGTCTGAAGGAGCAACGTTATATGAAACAATTGTCTCGAGAGTTCCAATCAGTGATTCTTGCACGCAATCAACTTTCCAGACTGGATTTCTTGGAGTCTCTGCAATCATCTCCGACTTGGCTTGGCATCGGACTCGCCCTCTACCCCTTGGATCTGAGGTTGAAATATTAGGGCCCCTGGAAATACAAGAAACTGAGGAATAGTGGTATTACTTTCCACATTCATCATGTTGGCTATGAATAGAGAACAAGGGCTGCACTTGCACTTGAGCTTTACCAAACCCACACGATAATTTTGATTACTTAGTCGCCTTGTTCTCGTGTGTTGATAGCGCAGTGAGAATCTTGAAAAGAAGAGAAGCCATGTATGAGTCTGTCAATAAAAACTGTAACTTCCGCTGAGGAAGAAGGAATTAAAGCTTCCCAATCTGCAATTGATCGTCATCGCCCAGAACCTGGGAGACGTTTTGACAGACATAAAGACCATCAGAGTTACAGATGAAGTGTCCCTGATATTCTCTCAGAATTTCTTGGCTTCTCACCTCTTCAGAGAACTCCTGGATGTTCTCGTCCATCAATATGAGCTTTGCAGTAGTTGGCACAGAAAAAGTGGCATTTGAAGAAACGCAACTCCTCATGTTTCGAATTCAGATAAATTTATCAAAACCACTTAGCTTACTATGTGATTGAATACTGGAAACTTGGAAAATATTGATGTCTATATATATAGGAGGGTGTTGACTTCTGGTCGAGTTTCTCGAACGGAGCTCTCAATTGTCAGTCTCACCATTTGATGAGATCTGGAACTTGCATCGTTCAGTGAAGTCTCCCCAACCTGTCTATGAGCTTCACATATACTCAAAAACCTTCGCAAATGATCTTTGTCCTGCACTATTTCTTCAACCAATTTCTCCACAACTTGGGCAGCACAGTCAATTTCGATATCTGTTACAACAGTAGGTATGACTCAGGTTCTTCATGTTCAAGAAATAAAAGCAACACTACAAAATTTAGAAGATCAGATCAAGGAAGACATCCAGAAACTACTCATACACCTAAGAGCAAGTTTAGAAGAGAGACACCTTCATGGATGAATCAAAGAAGGTATGAGAGTGTTTTTAATGGTTATTGTTTTTCTTATAATGAATATGGTCATAAAGCTTTGGATTGTAGGCATCATGGAAGAAAACAAGTTGGTAGGTTCAACAACAGTATAAGATGTTGGAACAACAATCATGTTGGACATATTGCTACACATTGTTAAACTATGATATGCTATAGTTGTGGTGGACATGGCCACACAGCCCATAACTGTTGGAACTCAAGAAAACAGTCAATGAGAAATGATTTATACAATATGAAAAAAGGAGTAAAAGGAACATGGAAGAAAAATGAAGTTGAAGTAATAGATGATCAAAGAACAAAGTTCAAGAAACCAGGACACTCACATATGTGGATAGAAAAGACTGAACAAGTGAACAAGAGTACAAAGAAAGGAGTAAATGGAACATGGAAGAAAAATGAAGTTGTAGTAATAGAAGATCAGAGAACAAAGTTCAAGAAACTAGGACACTCACAAATGTGGATATCAAATATTGAACATGAGTGAAGTTGATTGTTGCAAAAAGAATGTCAGTCATGTGACAAGCATAGTATAAACTTTCTCAGACGAATTTAGAGCCATTTACAGTAAATAATCATCTTGGATAAAGAAAGATACATTTGGTTAGATATTGATAAGAATCAATGAGCATATCCAAGAGGTGTTTGAAAAATATGATCTACAATTGCACAGTATTCCAGTAGGACAACGAAATTTTTAGAACAAACATTCTGATGTACATGGCATCCTGTAGAAGAGAGGCCTTGTCAGAAAGAGCTACCCTTTTAGAAACAAAGGGAGAGAATAGTTATTAGCAGAGAGAGAAGAGTGACAGGGGGAGTCATTCAATTATTGTTGGTTGTGGAGCCTGATTATCTTCCTGATTCAAAGGTCCTTTACTTTCGACCGTGTTTATACCCCATGAAGTAGTTACACCCCATAAGTATGTACACTCTTCCACGTGAGGGAGTGCAGAGGGGGGTACCCCCTCTGCGGGGTCTGGGGGGGATATCCCGCCGGCTGGGGGGTCTAGGGGCAAGAAGGCCCCCAACGAGGGTTTGGGGGAAGCGTCCCCTAATGGGGGTTCGAGGGCGAAGCCCCCAAAGGAATTTTTTCCTTGTAAATGTATATTGTAATTTCATTGTAAATCTGGACCGTTCATTATCAGGTCGCAGATCTAACGATAGAGATTATGTTAGGGTTTTTTTCCCTAGAAGGCAACCCTCTTTTATGAGGGAAATGTATTGTGTCTATGGTCGACAACGAATATTGTATTCTAAGATAGGAGACTGTGAGAGAAAGAAGAGGAAGTTATAGTGGGTTTACTGTAGGTTGTATCCCTTCATATGTTAGATAATAATAAAGGAAGGACTTGGAAATTTCTTTGGTGGACATAGCCCACACTGGGTGAACCAAGTAAATATCTGTCTCTATTGTATTGTGTATCTTCTGTGTTTTGTTTCCACATTTTTTTTATTTTATTGCTCCACGGTCCTATTTTTCTAACAATTATGACAAGAAAAGGATGATTGTAGGAAGAGTTACCCAAGTTTAGATTTTGGTCAGTAAAATACAAATATTTACCACAGGAGGAGAAAACCTTTACCATTGATGTCAAAGGGAGAGAGTAAAGTAACTTCATAGGAGGAAAGCATCATCACAGGGGGAGTTTTGTATATGAAGTTAGTGTGTTTCCCTCAATGACAAAGGGGGAGATTGTTGGACATATTGTCATTGATGTCAACATTCGATGTGAATATTTGTTGTTATGATGAATTATCATTGTGATTTACCATAGATAAGATTGTCATTGATGTCAACAGTATATTAGTTAGCAGAAAATGTCAAACAATATGCAGAGATCGAAAGCATAAGCTCAGGAGGAGGAGCGAACAGTATGCAGAGATCAAAGCTGGGAATTGAAAGCGTAAGCTCGGGAGGAGGAGAGAACAATATGTAGAGATCAAAGCTCAGAATCAAAAGCGTAAGCTCAGGAGGAGGAGCAGACAGTATGCAAAGATCAAAGCTCAGAAGGAAAAGCGTAAGCTCAGGGTGAGAAGCCTCAGCAACGTTCTGATCAAGAAACTGACCATGTTGATCATCTACTATTACGAACGTCGGTCATATGAGTGATTGTTGGCTTGAGGACCATTGGAGGATCATGACCATTGGATATGCAAGCCAAATCAATGGCAAGGATGAATTGCGGAGAGCGAAAGAAGAATTAAACAACTTTCTAGTTCTAATCCCGCAATTGGTCTAGATCATCAGATCTCATAAACTCAAATATCGACGATTGTGTTTAATCTAACAAACGATCAGATTAAGTCGACTTAAGTCGTGATCGTCGGATGCGCAATTGCCAGATCAATGGCAGGGATAGATTGTGGAGATCGAAAGGAGAATTAAATATCGTGTTATTTCCAATCCCGCAATTAGTCAGGACCGTCATATCTTATAGCCTCGAAGATCGACGATTGTGTTTGACTCACCAAAAACGCATAACTTCAAATTGTGGAGTTTTAGTTACGAGTTAAATCACTCGCAAGTTGTGGTTCTGCAACCACCCTTGATCGTGGATCTGCTTTGAGAGTATTCATAACTGTTGGATCATTTTAAAGTGGAAGGATAGGATAAGCGGGGCTAAAGGGTTGAGAATTTGATTATACGAATACCCGTCAACCATTGGATCACTTTTAAGTGGAAGGACAGGATAAGCTGAAAATTTTGGGATCTCAATTATCTGAATACTCGTCAACCGTTAGATAAAATTAAGTGGAAGGATAGGATAAGTTGAAAGATCTGAGATCTCAATTATCCAAATTTCCGTTAGCCGTTGGATCCTTAAGTGAAAAGATAAGGTAAGCAAGGGTTGAGATCTGAGATCTCGATTACCCGAATTCCCGTCAGCCGTCGGATCACTTTAATGTGGAAGAATAGGATAAGCAAAGGATGAGATCTCAATTACCTGAATACCTGAGAGTCGTTGGATTTAAATCAAGGCAAAGAAGCATCACAGACAGATCAAGTCGTCGATCTAAGATCATGATCAAATGAACATCATTTGTTTCGGGTCTAAATATGTGAGGAGGTTATGCTCCGGAAAATCTCACTTCAAGAATTTTCAGTTTGAGATTTGAAATTCCCAAAGTCCGGAGAGCCGAAGTCACTCTCAGTCGTCGATATGAGATACCCTTCAGATGCTACTCTGACCGTTAGATCAAGAATATGAATGTGTGACACATTGGGAGATCTACGTCAGCAGACCACGTTAGCATGGACATGTGGCAGGCCACGTCGGCATGGACATGTGGCAGACCACGTCATCATGGACATGTGGCAGACCACGTCAGCATGAACATGTGGCAGACCACGTCAGCATGGACATGTGGTAGACCACGTTAGCAAGGACATGTGACAGACCATGTCTACAAGGACATGTGGCAGACCATGTCTACAAGGACATGTGGCAAACCACGTCAGCAAGTACACATGGAATAATTAGATGTTGACAAGTGTCAAGAGGAAATTGGCTCATGCCATATCAACAAGTGACGTAAGCAAGTTAAATCACTACGGAAGTTTTACTTCAAGAGTTTTACCACTAGCACTTGCCCAAAGTCCCAAAGTCTCGAATGTCAAAGTCACGAAGTGGACACGAGACGTCCGATATGAGGATCACTTCAGGAGAATTATCAACCGTCGATCTACTACAGTGGAAGGATAGTGTAAGTGGAAGTATTAACCGACAACAAGCAGTCTCCACCACTTATGACTTACTCAGCAGGTGATCACTCCAAAGGAAAATGGAGCAGGGTTTATTCAAAACCTCCAAAGTCTCGAATGTCGAAGTCCCAAACTGGAAATGGGTCATCCGATCTGAAGAACACTTCGGGTGTACACTCAATTGTTGATCATATAGAAATGTAAGGATCGAATATGACCATTGATCTAGTTCTGTGATATAAATAAGAACTATTCGATATGTTCGGAAAAATCCGCTTCGGGAGATTTGAAAGGTTGCGAAATCCCGAAGACCTAAAAGGAGAATTCCCGAAGACCCAAAGGGTGAAGTCATGAAGTCCCGACAGTTGTCCATATCATCGGGAGATTGAATCGTGACCGTTGAATTGATAAGCACTCAAGAGCTCGTCTCGCCTAGCGTCTGGTCAACTCCATTGGTCATATGGTAAAGAGATTTAAAAGGAAGAATGTAATGTGTTGCTTAAATTGATAAGTCTGTGGTTCTATGCCAATGATCATATGAACATGGTTTGAAGGAAGAACCAATTTTTGTAATCATAGAGACGAAGGAAATCGATCCATACCTGTGATCGATTTATGAAAGTAAAGAGGATGCCAGGTTTAAAGTTGAAGACCTAGAATGATGATCTGTGGTGGTCCCAAAGTTGTTGTAAATGGAAAATTTAGTTGTAACTTGTTGCACAAGTTGGCCCAATAACTTAAACAAGTTTTGAGCATAAAAAAGTATAAATACAACCATGATTGGTTCACTTGGAGATGTGGATTGTGGATTGTGGAGAAAATGAGGTGGATCTTGACCTGAGGTCCATGAATATCAGCAGGAAGAAGAAGTGAAGAAGGCGCAAATATCAGAGCGAAGATAAAGAGAAGACGACGTGAATTTTTGAGAGAAGATGAAGTGCAGCGATGAGCGTTTATGGTATACCTCTAATCATGAGATAGAGTTGATTCTATAATGGATCACTGCTACTAGAGTCGGTTTTACTACTATATGAACTCTAGTTGGATAGATTGTGTTCTATCAACAAGTTGGGTCTTGTGGTAAGATGGGTCTTGCTTGAGAGTTGGTGCTCTCCTAGGAGTTGGTGCTCCTTACTTTATTTGGTGCTGAAACAAAATAGTCGGTGCTGTGAAAATCCTTATTACTATATTCACATATATACATATAAATTATACAAAATCTTATACAAACATTAGGTATCTCTTGTGTCCATTGTGATTATGATTTGATTGTTCTTAATCTGTATAGTTATGTTTTAACTGCTAACTTGCAAGAAGAAAAGTTATAAAAGTCCACACACTAATTTACACCCCCCCCCTCTTAGTGTGGGTGATGTGTTCAACACTTTCTTGCATGCATGCTTCACCTGCTTATCTTACACATGTTGCTTTTCCTTCCAACTATCTTCTACATGATTTTCCTCCACAAATAGCCTTTATTCCTAGCTAGGCCTGCATCTAACATTAAGCTTTCCCTAATATCTCCCCTGAACCTCATCTATTAAGGTTTCCTCAATATCTCCCCCTACTCTTGGGAAGAGCTTAATAATGTTTCCTCGAGGTCTCCCCTAGCCTGATATATCCCCCGGTGGGGTGAGATACTCGAGAAAACTTCATAAGTTTTCCTTGGTATCTCCCATAACCTCCACCCTCATAATAAGGGTGGGGGGGGGATAATGGGAAAAGTTTCCCACCCTCATTATGAGGGTAGGGGTGGAGGGAGATATTGGGGAAGAATTGATATTATGAGGATGGGGGTGAGCTCAATATTATGAGGTGGGGGAAGACACTAGGAAAAGATTATTATGAGGGTGGAGGTGGAGGTGGAGGTGGGGGAAAGATACTGTGGAAAATTTTTCACTCTCTTCTGAGGGTGGGGATGGGAGGAGATGTTGATTAAGGTTAGTTGTCATTGATGTCAACCCTTGAAGAAAGATTGGTAGCACAAAGGTTTGGGTAATGGACCCAATTTTGTTTGATGTAAATATGACACATTATTCTCTGGTCATGGTTGATAAGAAGTACATATGGATGAACTCCAAAGTGGTCCCCTTATGGTGAAATCCCTCATGGGAAGACGCTTTGTGGATTGAGTTATCCTAGAAGTATGGTTAGAGAACCCATGCTCATTTATGGAATAATGAGATGAAGGTCAGTGAATTTTTCAGTGAAAATATCCTAGATGGATAGTTCTTGTCATGCCATTTCTGGTGGTATGTGGAACGTCACATAACTCCTCACGGTTTGAGAGTTATGGCCTTACGAAGTTGGAGGACCCTCATATGTCATCTAGAAGCCCCAAACGGTCAAAGTAGTCAAAGTAGTTTAAGAGATTTTAAAAGGTAAATAATAAATCAAAGTGATGAGTGTACTATAATTCAAAGTGAATACAAAATAAATTATTTCAATAATAAATTTAATGGATAAATTAGAAGTGGGTTAACCCTAAAATAAGGAAAGTGGGCAAAGTGAACTAGAAGATGTTTTTAAGGAAGCTACTTAGAGAGTATAAATACGAGGCAAAGCTCTCTCATTTTAGATAAACTTGAGAATATTGAATACCTATAGGTTTCTGAGGTAACCAAAGGATATATAAGCCTAATTTCTGAGGGAAGGTGAATAAAAGAAGGCCGGAATTCAAGGAAGGATAAATTCTTTTGATGATGCTTTCTAAGGTATGTTATTTAAAGGTCATCTCACCATTTTCACAATAAAAAATTTTCTAGAATAATTCAAACTGTGAAATTTCTATGCTATTGAGGAAACATATCCAAGTATCTATGGTAACAAATTAAGCTTGTGGGTATTTTTATTTTTGGAGTTACACTCCGTGGAAAATAGGGTTTATGGCTAGTCCTAAAACTAGTCAAAAGCAGGTGTTTCAGGTAAACATGTCATAACTTCTTCATAACAGATCCAAATTCAGTGAGACCAAATGTGTTGGTTAGAGTAAGTTTTGTAGTATGTTTTGTAACATTTTCAGATATATTCAACAAATATTTCGTGTGGGGCACGCTCTACAAGGTTGCTCTCTAGAATAAGCCAAAATTCAGCAAGGTATGTCATTTCTGTTATAACGCCTTTTATGAGAGGTTCCAAGTAGTGACATATGGAGGAATTGCATAAAACACACTGAAAAACATTGTGTATAAGTTTCAGATCTTTATTCATTATAGGTACAAATTAATGATTATTTGAAATTAGGGTTGTTGACTAATCCAAAACTAGTCATGTGAGACTAAAGAAAAGTTTAATGAAAATGCTAGTCTCTTGTTGTTTAAAGTTAAGGAAGGTTTGCAGGTATGTGATCATATACACCAGGTCTATTACAGAGTTACAAATCATATTTGGATGATGAAATTGATGAGGGATTTTGGTTGAGGTACAAGTTGGGTACATGGTTGACGCAAGTAATTGATGAGTTGGCACATACATGAGGTGTATAGTTGATGATGTTGGTACACAATGATGAGTCATAGTTGATGAGTACTTGACACATGATTGGTACATACTTGGTGCATGGTTGATGCACTTGTTTATTGTACAGGTTGGTGCATGGTTGATGCACTTGTTTATGGTACGGGTTGATTACAGGTTGAGGTACAGGTTGATGCATGGTTTAGGTTTATTGGTACAGGTTTACAACATTATATCTCACAATGATAGTGTGACAGTGGTTCCATCATTCTACTTACACGTCAGGACCGTTGGACGGAGCAAGGAAAGGTGGTTGTAGCCACCTTCCGGTTGTAGCCGGAGAACATAGGGGGTTGTAGCATCCTTCTGGTTGTAGCCAGAGAATTGGAGAGTTGGAGCTTCCCTCAGGTTGTAGCCTAAGAAACTAGGGGTTTGGAGCCTCCTTCCAGTTGCAGCTGGAAAACAAAGGAAGTTTGTGCTTCCAATGAATTTAATTATTCAAGACATATAAGAAAAATCATTTTGTGGTTTTCTCCTGATTTGGGTTTTCACGTAAAACACTGGTGTACTGTGTATGTGTGTGATTGTTCATTTCTTATTTCTCATTATTGGGTAATAATTCTGCATTGATATAACACTTGGATTATTTGGAGAAAATGATTTTAATTACGCTATTACTGATTCACCCCCCTTCTCAGTAATCCAATAGGAGATACTGGGGAAAACTTATTGGTAGGGGTGGATATTGGGAAAATATCTCCTTCCACCCCTAATATTATTATAAGTTTGGGGGTGGGGGGATATACTAGGGAAAAATTCTTATGAGGGTGCAGATGGGGGAAGGTACTAACAAACAATTTATGAGATTTTATAAGAGGATGGAAGTGGGGAAGACACTAGGGAATGATTATGAGCTTTCCCCAATATCTCCCGCGACCCCCACCTTTGGGAGTGATACAAGGGAAATCTTATTAAGATTTCCCCATTACCTCCCCCGGGATCATATTAATATTTCATCAGTATCTCCGCTCATCCCCACCCTCTTATAAGCTTTCCCAATATATCTTCTCATCCCCACCCTCACAAGAGGGTGCAGGTGGAGGGAGATATAGGGAAATATTGTTGATGGAGGGAGATACTAGAGAAAGCTTACCCACCCTCATAAGAAGGTGGGGTGGGGGTGGGGGGGAAGCTTATAAAGGTAGGGGGAGATATTGGGGAAATCTTAATACCTCACAAGGGTGGGGAGATACTGAGAAAAGCTTGTGAGGTAGGGGTATGGAGAGATTTGGGAAAGTGTAGGGCTAGATTATGGGGAAAGTTTTCCAGATATCTCTCCTTGTCCCCACAAGCTTTCCACAATATTTATTCCTAACCCCACCTTCTAATAAATCTTTCCACAATATTTCCCACTACCCTTACCCTCTTATAATTAAAATTTTTAAAATAATAAATAATATTTTTATATTTATAAAAAATTAATAATACTTTAATAAATCTCGAACTCTCTTTTAATCAATATCTCCTGCCACTCCCACTCCCACTCCCACTCTCTTATAATTTAAATATTTAAAATAATAAATAACATTTTTATATTTATAAAAAATTAATAATACTTTAATAAATTTCAAACTCTCTTTTAATGTTTTATAGTTTCAAAACTTTCAATGTTCATATGTATCCCTTCTTTCTCTCTTAGTTGAGAGACTTGTATCTCATACAAAGAAAAAATGACATAAATACAAATACAAATGGTAAGTTCAAGTCATATAATTAAAATATCTTAGGTTTTAATACACTTTAAATGTGATGTTCTTATTATAGAGACGCATATTTTGAATTGATAATTTGTGTATTTTAATACTATGATTTAACTTATTTTCAAGAATAATTTAACATTATTTTCATTTGCTAATAATTTTAATGATATAAAACTTTATATAATATTCATATCAACTTAATCATTTCATTCATATATGTAATGGTTAAGATGTTTACATACTACCCGTGTACTATTAATGAAATAAAATCTATAAATTAAAATTAAATCAATTTCTATGTATTTATATTATTAACTATATAACACAATCATAATGTATCATTATCACAACTCACATGTATTTATATTAAAAAGTAAATGACATTTTTCATAAACAAAACAATTTATTACATCACAATATGTCATCATTATGAACAAAACCTTCATAATATTAAAATATATCATCATAAATCATAAATATGTATCTTGCGTATATTTATACATATTTCATATATGAAGGTAAGGTGGGGAGAGATATTGGATAATTAAGAGGGTGAGGTGGGGGGTGAGAAAACGAGGGTGGGGGAGATATTGGAGAAAAGTTACGATTTTTTCCCACCTCCACCCTCATAAGTTTTCCTCAATATCTACCCTTGCTCTCATGAGGATAAGAGTTTAGGGAGATATCAGGGCAAACTTATGAGGGTAAGGGTGAGGAGAGATATTGGAGAAATAATGTTTGAAAACACAGGTATTCCGACATAGGAGGAGCACCTTCAGTAACCACTCACACGACCATATCAAAGATCAACACATTGATATTTTTATGTGGTAAAACCCTATGGGGAAACATCCACGTCCCCAACCAACATGGCGACTTGGAACAATTTTTTAATGCAAAAGAAAATATTATAGAGAGATTTACAAGAGATTTTCTCTTAATATATCATCGAAAAATGACCCTCCATGCTATTTAAATAGAGTTCATGGACCAATCAGGTATTAAGCCACGAATCAATGTAGCCGTTAAGATCAAGGAGAATATGAACTCTCAGATCACTCTATGCCAAGAACATATCGTGACCGTCAGATTAACTAACTCCAAACACATACTAATGCATACTAAAGAAACACACTTTTACTTAATGACACATTAGACCAAGTTGATCTTAACTAACTCCGAAGTATTTAAATATCCTAACATCCCCCCTTAAGAACAACTTGGGATAGAATTGAAGGATTTACAAAGGTGACACAATAGGAAAAGGAAGGAGGCATTAGATCCTATCCCCCCTTAATGACAACTTCATTAAATCCTAACATAGATCGAAGTTTAGAAAATGTTTCTTCTGTAAGAGACTTTGTGAAAATGTTTGCAACTTGATCTTCTGTAGGGTGAAAGAGCACTTCAATAAATTGATCATGAATGAACTTTCAGATGAAGTGTGTGTGTAGCTCGATGTGTTTGTTGTATTGATGTTGTATTATCGCACCCGAGGGTTGTCATATGTTGTTGTTGGAATCCAAACTCTAAAAGGATATGTCAAAGACACATGGCTTCCTGACTTGCATTATTTGTTTCTCAGTACTTTGCTTCTACTGAAGAAAGAGAAATATCCTATTGTTTCTTACAGGCCCAATTGACAGGTCCTGAACCAAGGCTGAAAACATAACCTACAATATACTTTCGATCATGAGAGTCGTCGACCCAATCCTTTTAGCTAATTTCCAATGGCTTTCATGGGGTTTTTGTATGTACCGGGCAACAAGACTAATAGAAAAGGAAATATCAGGATGGGTATGAGTCAAGTATAAGAGGCTACCAAATAATTGACGGTACAAAGTGGCATCAACTTCAGGAGAAGTATAGGTGGCAACAAGTTTGACTTGAGACTATAAGGATGAAGGGACTAGTTTAGAATCTTCCATGTGAAAGAGGCGGAGAAGGTCACAAACATACTTAGACTAGGAAAGAAAAATCCCTTGGTTTGCAAAACTTGGAGGCCAAGGAAATAGTGCAAATAGTCTAAGTCCGTCATCTCTTCTTAAGGATGGTTTTCACATGATTTAAAAGTTTTGGGTCACTACTAGTGAGGATAAGGTCATTAAAATAAAGAACAAGGATTATGAGATGGATTCCTACTTTGTTGGTATAGACATTAGGATCAAAATGGCATCTAGAAAAGATAGTGTCAAGAAGAAAATTGTCCATTTTGGCATACAAAGCTTGGGGAGCTTGCTTAAGACCATAAAGAGATTTCTTAAGGCAACAAACAAGGTTAGAGTCATTATGGGCATAGCCAAGAGGTTGTTCCATGTATATTTCTTCTTGAAAATTCCCATGTAAGAAGGAGGATTTTACATCCATCTAATGGACCTTCCTTTTATGTGAGGCAACAAGGGCTATAACAAGGAATATGGAATTCATTTTGGCTATGGAGGAAAAGTTTTCATTATATTCAATGCCTTCAACTTGGGATAATCCTTTGGCAACTAATCGAGCCTTGTGTCTTTCAACACTTCCATTTGATGCATACTTAGTTATGTAGACCCATTTACATCTAACAAGTTTTCTTCCTTTTGAAAGAGGTACAAGATCCCAAGTATCGTTTTCCATTAAAGAATGGTAATCTTCATTCGTTGTTGTATCCTAATTTGGATGACCTGAAGCTTCTACAAATGTCCTTGGATCATGAGTCTTTGGAACTTGAGCCAAAAGAGAAGAGTTTCAATGGAACTGTGAGCGAGTTCGATGTTTATCTAAAGGATCATCGACAAGATCACCAATTTCTTCTCATGTTGAATGCACCCATCTAAAAAGCAATGGTGCTAGTGTCATTTTAGGTTCAATGGACTCATCTACAAGAAGGTGAGCAAGCATAGGTGTATTTTCATCCTCACTGTCATCATCTAAAGAAGAAGAAGCCAGAGTAGGAACAGAAGATGGAACAAATGCCGACGATGGCTCGTAGGCCAAGATAGTTTCATCAAATTTAACATTTCTTCGAATAATAATTTCATTTGAATGAGGTTGAAAAGTCTGTAACCTTTGAAATCTTCAAAATAACCAACAAAAAAAGACTTCTCACTTTTAGGTTAAAAATATTTCCTTTTCTTATCAGGAATGTGAGTCCATGCTACATTCCCAAATACTCGGAAGTGGTTTACATATGTATTAATTTTATTCCATTTTCTTCTGGTGTTATGTTTTTAAGAGTCTTTGTGGGAGTTTGATTTACTATGTAATTTACACGGTTAATGGCTTCTGCCCAATACTTTAGACTTAATCCTTTAGATTGGATCATACAATTAGCCATTTATTTTAATGTGCGGCTCTTTCTCTCAACAAAACCATTTTGTTTTGGTGTATATGAACTAGTGTGTTGCATTTGGATGCCCTGTGCATTGCAATAATTTGTAAACATTTTGTTCACATATTTGCCTCCATTATATGTTCTTAACCTTTGAAGTTGATGACCAAATGGTTTTTCTACAAGTGCCTTGTAGGAAAAAAACATGTCAAACACTTCACTCTAAGTTTTAAGAAGTAAACCCAAGTGTGTTTGGAAAATTTATCAATGAAAGTTAAAAAAATATGTGCACCCATAAAAAGAAGGAGAAGAAAGTGGACCACAAAAGTCACAATGAACAAGCTACAAAGGGGTTAAGGCGTGCCAAGAGGAATGTTTGTTAAAAATATCCCTATGATGTTTGTTGAGAAAACAACCGACACAAACACCATCTCTACAAGAAACAAGAGGAAGATCAGTCACCATCTGTTGATTACATAGTTGTTTCAATGAGCGATAGTTTAGATGACCAAACCTATCATGCCAAATTTTTCTCAAGTCATCACTATGAGCAACAAAAATTGATGGAAAAGATGATGACTCAAAGTTGTCAAACTTGTACAACTTGGTAATATCATCAACAATTCCAATTGCAACAACATGCTTAGGATATTTTATATCATTGATTACTACTTGGTGAGGTGAAAACTCTATTGTTTTACCATCACCTGAATGAGTGATGTGATACACTGATAGACGGTTGCAGGAAATAATTGGAACACATAATACATCATTGAAATTACCTTCATCTACCTGAACTGTTCCGGACCCTACAACACTAAGAGATCTATCATCACCAAAAAATATTTTTTTGGTGTTATAACCATCATGTGCATAAAATATGGCTTTATCCTTAGCCATATGATAAGATTCTCAAGAATCAATAAGTCACTCCTTAGAATAAGAAGTAGACGTTGCATTGAAGGAGAAACCAAAAGTAGAAAGTGCATGTCCATGAGAAAAAGAATACGAAGAATCAATATTGATGTTGTGCTTCTTCATCATTGCTTCTAAAGCTTCCATATTCTTAAAACATTTTGAGTCCACATGACCATCTTTCCCACAAAAGTTGCAATGTTGATCACTCGTCTTCTTACTTTTAGATTTTTCTCCTTTGTCACCATTAGGAGAGGAAGTTGGCTGAGAGGGTTTGGGGCCCTTTTTTTCTTCTTGTTGTGGCGAAAATGTTGCTTCTTGGGATTCTTGGATTTATCTTTCTACTAAATATACCTACAGTGCTAATCAATCCAAGTTGCATAAGCTTATCTTGCTCTCAAATCATAGAGTCAAAAAAGGACTCAAGAGAGGGTTTTCTATATGCACTCCCTAGAACTTATCTGTTGGCGTAAAAGGTAGATACAAAAAAAAAATATGCATTACCAAGTTTAGCAAGAATAACATATATGCATTTATCTTCTAGCATACCTGTTTTGCAATCTATACATAAAATTCTAAGTGTTTTGAACTAAAACAAGTAATCTTCAATGCAAGGAAAATTGTTTGGA
Organism: Picea engelmannii; assembly: GCA_009831015.1. Lineage (NCBI taxonomy): Eukaryota > Viridiplantae > Streptophyta > Pinopsida > Pinales > Pinaceae > Picea > Picea engelmannii. The sequence continues at coordinate 314,824 of ML793293.1, read as the reverse complement.
CTTAAGGTCATTAACTGATTCTCCAACTGGTGGGATCGAATAATATTGTGTTTACCAAACACAATTTCAAGATTTTCCCAAGCATCATCAAGGTCATCAATTCCTTGAAGGTGAAACCTTAAGTTAGGAGAGATGGACATTCCGATCAGTCCACATGATTCACTATTCTTATTTACCCATTTGACTTTATTTTCATCATAAGTGGGTTCTAGTTCTTTCCCCAAGGTAATATGATACAATCATTTACTTCTTAATACATCCTCCATATGAGATTTTAATGAGAAGTAGTTAGTACTAGTAAGCAAAATATCATTGGGAGATGCCATATTAAAATATGCAGAAAAAGATGAAACGGATGGTATGGATGGAAATCTCTCAAATAAATGAGTTGTTTAAAAAAATGGCACCAAAAACGGACTTAAGATGTGAAAGTTATGTTTTTTTGAAAAAAAATCAAATGATAACCAAAGAGCCACGTGGAAAGTAGAATTCAGTCCATGTGATTATACCCCTCCTAATAACCTCACTTTTACAAATAAGTTGCTTGTGAAGTGACCCACTTTTATAGAATAAGCGATGATCACTTTTACAATGAAATTAATTTATAAATGAAAGTTCCATGCAAAATAAATAACTTAAGATAAAATATTAAAGCTACTTATAGTGATTCATATTTATCATTTAAGAGAAATACACTTTACAATGGATGCACGAACTTAAAAAAAAATATATGAAAAAAAGACTTGAACTCAAGATCTCTTACTTAATAAAGTAACTTTTAACCAAGTGAACTAGTGCAAAACATATTATATTGTTTAAAAGAAGAATTGTTGTTATTATTGTTCAATATGACCTTGGAGAACGTGCTCATAAAAAAATTATTTCAAAAAATAAAAAAAATTCACTTCTCGACGACAACAAGGGTTAGATCTTAGTTAGCTTACCTAGAAAATGGAAATTTTCCTTCTATTTTTTATTTACCAAGATCGCATAGAGCGCACGACAAAGAGCATACATATATAAGAAAATCATTTATTCTTTGTTTTTGAGTTGTTGAGATCGCAAAAAGCACAGGAAAATATCATATGCAAATCGAAAAGAGTAGCAACTCGGAAATAAAAATTGAAAAACAAAATAAAACCGAATATTATCTTTGTAAACATTTAAAAAAGGTTGTATTCAGGCTTTATACCTAGGGATCTGACTGAAATGGTCATGTCTTGGGAAAAAAACATTTTCAAGTGAAATGAAATGTGTTCCTAATTGAAACAAGCGCTCTAGACAGAATGGAACGATCCTCTTAGCCTAGAAATGTATGGATGTTGCAAAAAACCAAAGATGTAGCAACACAACAATCATGATCTCGGTCTACAATGGGATCAGGTCTTCAAATGCGCTTTGATACCATGTTCGACAACATAGGTATTCCAACAAAGGATGAACACCTTCACTCACACAACTAGATAAAAAATCAAGAAAAATCAAGACACTAATGTTTTTGTGTGGTAAAATGCATGGCCCCAACCAACATGGCCACTTGGAGAAATTTATTAATGCAAGATAAAATATTACAGAGATATTTACAAGATTTTCTCACAATAAATCATCAAAAAATGACCCTCCATGCTCTTTAAATAGAGATCATGGACCAATCGGGTGTTAAGCCACAGATCAATGTAGCCATTAAGATCGAGGAGAATATGAATCATTGAATCACTCTATGTCGGGAACATATCATGACCATCGGATTACCTAACTACAATTGCATACTAATGCATACTAAAGAAACACACTTTTATCTAACGACACATTAGACCAAGTTGATCTTAACTAACTCTGAAGTGTCTAAATATCCTAACAAATAAGATGATGGAGATGGGGGGATATATTGGGGAAAAATTATGGGGATGGGAGTGGGGAAATATATTGGAGAAATAAAAGGGTGGAGTACCCCCACCCTCATAAGTTTTTCCCAATATCTCTCCCCACCCTGACCTTTGATATTGGGGAAAACTCACCCTCATAAGTTTTCTCCAATATCTCCTCCCACCCCCACCCTCTTGTGATAAGAGGGTGGGGGTGTGGAGAGATATTGGCGAAAACTTATGATTTTTTCCCACCTCCACCATGGGGGTGGGGGTGGGGGTGGCGGGACATATTGGATAAAAATTATGAGGGTGAGGGAGAGGGTGGAGAGAGATTATGGGAAAAAATAATGAGGGTGGGGGTGAGGGTGGAGAGAGATATTGGGGAAAACGCATGAGTATTCCCCATCCCCACCCTCATAAGAGAGTGGTGGTAGGGGGATATTTTGGGGAGAACTTATGAGGGTGGTAGGGAGTTTTTCCTAATATATCTTCTCACCCTCACCCTCATAGGTTTTCCCCTCACTTAAGAGGGTGGGGGTGGCGTTGGGGGTAGATATTGGGGGAAAATTATTATGAGGTTGGAGGTGGAGGGAGATATTGATGAATATGTATTATTGTGAGGGTGAGGGTGGGGATGGGAGGAGATATTAGGGGATATAATGGGAAAATTTTAATAAGTTTTCCATGTATCCCCTTAGGTGAGATACTAGGAAACCCCCTCTCCTCCCCCAATATAATAAATTTTCCCCAATATCTCCTCCCACCTCCACCATCCCTATGAGGGTGAGGGTGGAGATAGGTGAGATACTAGGGAAATTTTGATAAGTTTTCATATATATCCCCTGGGGTAGATATTAGAGAAAATTTAATAAGTTTTCCCTGATATCCACCCACCTTCATAGGGGCGAGGGGAGATATTGGGGAAAAATTATTAAGGTGGGGGAAAATATTGGGGAAAAATCCCCCATTCCTACCTTCATAAGATGGCGTGGTGGGAGGCGATATTGGGAAAACATAATAAGAAAGTGGAGGTTGATCCTGATTATTTTCGGCATGAAATGAGATCGGAGATATAATAAAGAAATGCACAGAGATATCATAGATATTCAATAATATAACAAAAATGTATCAAAGATGCAACCATAAACACAAATATATAGTAATACACGATTTCTATTAATGAAAGAAATGTACAGAGACTGTAAAAATATAGAGTGAAAGACTCGTTAGAATGGTGGCAGCTTATCTCTGAGAAGAGATGTGACGGCTACTCGCATTCGCAAGAAAATGATTACAATGAGGTTATAAAGGCCTTTTTACAATAAACAGGAATGCCAAAAGTCCTAGACATCCACAAACCTAACCGTAGGAGATGAAGCACCAAAAGTCATGTGGGCCTTGTTTGGGTAAGTTAGTACATCAACTTCCCAGGATCGTAACTTTTGCATACGATCTTTGTTTTAGGTGTATGATAGCTCATTGGAAAGGTATCATTGAGGAGATTCATTTCCAGGGATCAATCATGCCTTCAAATATCATTGAGAACCTTGATCTTGAAAAACCTTCATTTGGGCCCTCAAAATGGCCCCGGAAGTTAAAAACTGCTAAAAATAGTAAATTGCCAAATTTGTCAGAAAATTGTTTTAAGCCAGTCGAAAAAGGTGGGTGGCCACCGATATCCACCTAGATCAATCCTCCCTCCTTAGGAATCAATGGTATCCATTGCGTTGAGTTCCCAGGGGAGAGGGAAAAATGTTTGTTGAATCTGCATCTTGGTGAGTTTCTTGCCTTTCTGGAGACGTCGTGTTGCTCAGTTTGTGGAAGTCTATCATGAACTTGTTGAGGCTGAGGCTGTTAAACAAGTTGGGATACATGAGAGGATGGTGTGCAGAAGGAATCTTTTCACTTTGCTGCAACCTTGTCAACCTGCTTCTGTTGGATAGAAGGTGCTTGGGGTGAAGTTGTAGTGGTTGCAGTGTCCTTTTGTTCCCATTTTGAACAGATTGTGAAGAAGCTGAATTTTGCAGTATGAGATACTACCTTGCGGCACTTTTTAGGTGGAACAGTAGTCGAAACTACCTATGGTATTCTGTAGAGATGACCCCCTAGAAAAACAATGACATTGTGGGGTTGAGACTCATAAACAACGTGGTGCTTCCACATATATGGTTGGCCCAAGAGAACATCACAGACATCTAGTGGGGAAACATCACATAATACCTCATCCTTGAAGGGTTGGATGCCATATGACAATTGACATTGCTGGCTGACATGAATATCTCATCCTTGGCGAAGCCACTCGATGTTGTATGGTTGCGGGTGTGGTGTTGTCGACAATCCCAACTGTTTGATGACCTCTGTTGCGATGAGGTTCTTCTGGCTTCCGCTATCAACAATAAAATGCAGCGGGGTCCCCTTCACCCACATCTGTGAATGAAAAAGGTTCTCCCCCTCTTCAGGATCTATTGGTTCTTCTGGTTGAATTGTTGCGATCACGACAATAGCAGTGGGGTCTGCGTCAATGATCTGTCCTTTACCAGTATTTTCATAATCAAATTCTGAATCAGGGTTCGGCTCCTTGTATTTGATCTCAGACACCAATGATTGTTTTGAGCGACATTCATCGGTGTTGTTCCAGGGTCTTTTGTGGAAATCGCACCATTTTTCGGTGTCCTTCTTTGTCTTCTTGTGACCCTTCTTTTCATGTGGCTTGGATTAGTTTTTGGGAGACTATTTCTTAGGGACGTCTTTGTCATACTTTGGTTGTTGCGGATTTGCAGAACCAAAATCCCATTTGTTCTGGTGCTTAAATTTCTGCTCGATTTTAACATCATATCAATAGGTAGCACTGAGTGATGAGATGTCTAGAAAATCCATTTCGGTTTGGATGTATCTGTGTAGAGCCCCACAGTATTTTAGAACCAAATGTCGTTCGGAGTATTTGATACCCAGCTTGGTGCGCAAGGTATGGGAGGTATTGGTGAACTCTGAAACTGATTGGCCCCTCTCTTGTCGTAGTGTGGTCCATCTCATGTACCGGTCCTCATAGTTGTCAATAGGGTAATATTGTTCCTTTACCGCATCCACAAAAAAATCCCAAGTGGGATCGGCCCCATATATTTCAGACTCCTCTGTGGAACTCTGCTCCTAATAAGTTTCCCACCAATGTTTGACATGGGGGAGATCTTTAAGGAGTGAGAAGGTGATATTTTCTTTGTCGAAAAATTTTTGAACAGAGAAATAACCTTCTAGCAGATTTAACCATTTGTCTAGGGCTTATGCATCTATCTATCCTTCAAAAACAAGAATATCAAAATTAACTTGTACCTTGAAAGGCAAGGTGTTAAGCCCTAATGTTGGCTCATTACCCCTTAATTGGGGCATATTAGATTAGTAATGCTATTTTATTTATGTCGGCTTTAGGCCATTAGTTGTAATTTAGATT